>JARJCX010000653.1:0-29752 GCA_029282285.1 Mycena rebaudengoi
CATGGATCCTCAATGGCACCAAATATTCCTCCGCGGCATAGGCTGTAACTGGCTCGTCTGTGTAGCGGTCTGGGTGGGTATTCTACTAGTATTTCGGACTTGTTTTCGAGATCTAAAAATAATCGCAGCAAGCCGCCGGCGCAAGAGAAACAGTTTCCAAGGTAAGGAAGCTGTCGCGTATTTTGGTGCGCCATACTGATACATTCCCAAGATATTTGCGATATGGATTCCCATCTGGCTTTTCGTTGCTTGCTCGTTCGATCACGGTCAGTTTGTACTTTTCATTAAAAAGTTCTGCGCTCAATGCATATTCACAGTCGTGGCGAATATGTACTCCATACCCTTGGGTATTATGCTCGGCGCAAATGTAAGAGCCTCGCCGACCATTTTAAATGTTCAACGAACTGACTCTTTTCAGATGAGTGTTGCTGCTTACATTCGCAAGTGCGTCCTCACCTTTTCTGGGGTTCCCAACATCCTAATATCTCAAATTTAGGTCTCTTATCGCGAGCTTGCTGGGTAACATGGTTGGGGCCCTCTTTGTTGCGCTGCCCGCCGTCTATTTCCACTTACACGACTTCAACGCCGGTGGGTTGAAGGCTGCCGAGGCAGGAGAGGTGCATCATCAGGATGGGAGCAGCGACAACATGTCAGAAAGGAAAGAAGTTGGGACCAGGCGTTTGTAGGCATCTATGTCGTACTTAGTATGCGTGCTATGAATTCAATTTCCTGTACTTGTAAAAAATAATTTGAGAAAGGGAACCTCTGCGTATATGCTGTACATGCTCTGAAGACTGGTTTAGGACTCCGCCACCCACTTCGCAATGGCCTTAAGGCATCACTCCTCTCCGGTTCGTGCCAGCCACTGGAAAACACTATAAAATCGTGGACGCCATCCTCGGCTTCCAGATATCTAAGTTTCCCTTCTCCCAAATCCTTCAACATCCGCTTGTTCAGAGTGCGAATCGAATCTCGCAGTATCTCCGCGCCGCCGGCAATGATAAAGGTACGAGGAAATCCGGCAAAAGAAATCGGGGAGACCAGCGTGGAGGCAGGTGAAATATATGGATTTATGTCCGCAGCGCCGAGCCCGAAAGGGCCTACGAAAGCAAGGGACGAGTAGTGGCTTGCGTCTGGGGGGAGCGAAATGTAGTCGGACTGGATGCAGGTAAAGTACGAGGAGCCAGGGTATGCGTGCGATGTGCCCATGTCGCACCAAGGGGAAAGGAGGAGAAGTGCACCGGGAGGAGCGGGGAGCACGGAACCCTGGTTCTCGACAAGATAGCGAGTGAGGGCGAGAGCTAGATTCCCGCCGGCAGAATCGCCTTCCAGAATTATATCGGCGGGATCATACTTGAGCGTGTTGATGAGGTAGTTGTAACCCGTCAGGGCATCGAGGAGGGCAGTAGGGAATGGGTGGGCGACTTCGTAGGGAGCGGCTGAAGATAGTCTGTACTCGATTGTAAACGTTCTGTGGATCGAGTCGACATGCTCAAGCAGGCCACGCGCTATTCCGGCCGTTGGATCAGACGGATGGGCGCTCAGTCTGGAGAGGAAATGAAAGGGAGTCCGTCGTAGAATAAACACGCAAGTGCGGAGGTATGCGGAGATCGGCTGACCTGGAGTATGCCCCGCCGTGGAGAGCATATACGACCTTTTCACCAGGCATAAGTGGGGCGGCGAGGTCGATGGTTGAGCCGGGAGAATGCAGCCAGTAACCAGGAAGCCGGACGGGCGCCACGTCTGAAACGGCCGCGTAGACTTTCAGCTGTCCCACGACGAGGTCCGAAGAAACAGGCTCCACCCAGACACCATGAAAGCCATCGCCTGGAACGAGGGCTAAGTAGCTCGGCGAGACATCCAGAGGTCCGACCCTGCCGAGTTGTTGGAGGCAATAAAAAAGGCCAGTATTTCAGCTTACATTGTAGATATTGACTGGAGATGCTGCATGAGGCGCACGGACATGGTGCGTTTCCAGCTCCATGATTTACGCGGGCGGGCAGACCTGGGAAGCGCCGCCAATGCCCAGGGAAGAAGACGAACGAAAGTATTGACGAGCTGGTAGATGAGATAGACGGCCTTGAAAGGCTGGTGGCGAAAAGGCGCGTAATCCATGCTGTAGTACAAGTCAGAGAGCACTTTGTGCAGACGCGTCCATTTACGTCCTTTTTCCGGGCCGGCGATATTGCCGAGAACAGAACATGGCTTCCACCGACTTCAAAACAGACTTCAAGACGGCGGTCAAGCAAGAAGAGGCCTACCTCCGCATCCTCTATCCAACCCAAAACGATATTCCCACTTGCACCAATCACCTTGACACATATTTTGCATGCAATGGTATTATCTGCTTCTTCCTGCGATCTTTTTCCTCCAACCGTTTCCGCGTTCAGCCCTCCGCAACCTTGTAAAGTCCATGTATCGCCATGGCCACCTACGAGAAGATTGCTCCGAAAAATGGGCCGAATTCAAGTTCTGTCTCAGCAGCAAGTGGACCGATGTCGAACAGAGACGCGACCTATGGATACGAAGAAAGGCGATTTGGTGGGCCAAGCGACGACTCGGCAAGAGCAGCGAGGACGTTTGGCAGATTCGAGAGTATGCTTCGCTTTTTCTAAACGCGTGCCGGACTAAAATCTTGTAGTGCGCCACCCAGGGCTACCCCGCGACCTCTAGATCCAGTACAATACCTCAAAGAGCAGCCCCTCGAGTACCTGTAGAGCACTCGTGCCAGCTGGCAACATTTAATAGTATTATTACCGGTCGACTGACATCTATTAATCCCAACTTCATCTCTCGGTTGCCAGTTGAGGCAGCGAACGGTCCATGCCCATGGACGGGATTGTCGACTTGTTCAATATTGTCCCGCTTTTGTTGGTGCCTGCATGTGGGCCGTTTCTCTCCCCACCTTTCTGCTGCGTTCTCTCCTGCAGAACCTGTGCTGTTCCACCTGCCCCCGTCCCGGAGTCCCAACCCGGCCGTTCACTAATTGTTTTCTTTCTCCTTCATGGTGCCATTGATTATCTGTTAGTGCTCGTACATTCTTCTTTCTAACGGTTCATTTGCGATATGCTCAAAATCAACTCGGCTCGGCGCGATTCAGTTGCAGTTGTGGGCGAATTTCCTTTAATAATCCGTTCGAGGCTCTGTGCTGGTACAGCTCCTCGAAGCGTACTCCAACTACAAATTTATTCACCAGAATTTTACGGCTTAATTTAGCCTTTCGTTTCCAGATTTCCGGTGAAGATGGCAAGCCTGCCGCCCTTGTGCGGCCTGTGTAGCCTGCGTATCCAGCCCTGTTCTTGACATTCCCTCCTTGTTTTATCGTGTCGATCTCTGTTTAACTTGACTTAGAATTGAAAAAATAATTGAATAATGCGTTGAATGCCAACTGAAGTACTTGAGGCAAAACGAAGGATAAAAATACCAGGGCTTAGCGGATTGCTATTTCCCCTTTTCAACTCCGCAGCGGGGTTTCAACACCTAAATTAGCGCGTCGCGTTATGGCGTGACAGGACGACTCGCGTCTTTCACCTCCACCCCCGCCACCACACATAACATGGTGAATCCACTCAGCCTTCTTACGCGTAAAACTGATATCTAGCAGTCCCAAGAAACCCCCCGCCGTGGAAAGCGCCAGCGCTCGGCTTCCCCAGTCGCTGGCTCTTCACCTCCTCAGGCACCGGGGACTCCAAACAGAGACGACTCGCTGCCACCTTCGTCGCCTCCGGCTCCTTTCTCAGACACAGATGATAGCATGGACGAGCGAGATGCTGTTCCCAACCTCGACGAGGATGACGAAGACGGGGAGGGCGAAGATCTCTTTGCCCAGAACCTGGAAGAGTACGCGCCATTTACTCTAAAATACGCGTTTTTTTCTCATCCTTTCTTCTCACCAGGGACTACGCTCCGAATGAGTTGCTAGATAGGTATTCTGACGGGGATATCAACGACGACGAGGATGTCGAGGAGCTGTCTTGCGGCAGCACGACGCGCTGCCGAGTTGAAAATGGCCCGCCGTGATCGCCTGGAGGGCCAGCGTGGCTCTCGCGCTGCGGGTCGTCGTCGTGGTCCTGGATTCGTCGATGATGATGACATGGACGACGGCGATGAGGATGAGGAGATGGTCCTCCCGAATGAAAAGCGTACCCGAAGGCCTTACGACGAGCGGAGGGATATCGATGACCTTGAAGGGGTCGAAGGCGTACGTTTGATGCCCTCCAATTCGGTCCTAACTGTTTTCGTCTCAATGTTCACGCGCAGGGAAATACCGCTGGAACAGCTGAGCGATATCAAAGCCAAGTCCATCGTCGAATGGATCGCAAACGACCTTGTCCGCCGTTCCATCGTCAAGCATTTCCGTCTATTCTTGACCACGTACACCGACGACAGCGGTAGCTCTGTTCTATGGCCAACGCATCCGCAGCTTGGGTGAAAGTGAGTAGCGACCTTCTCGTCCCACAAGTATTCTCACAGCATCCCGCAGACAATTCCGAGTCGTTAGAGGTGTCATACCTTCATCTCGCCATGTCAAAGCCCATTCTCGCGTATTTCCTAACCAATGCAACCGACTTCCCATGCTGGAGATATTCGATGAAGTGGCCCTTAACGCCATTCTCGTCTATTTCCCTGCTTACAAGCGTATTCACTCGGAGGTTCACGTACGGATCTGCGACCTGCCTCTAAGCTCCTCCCTGCGAGATCTTCGCCGCTCCAACCTCAACAATCTTGTCCGCGTCTCTGGCGTAGTAACCAGACGGAGTGGCGTGTTTCCACAACTGAAATACGTCAAATTCGATTGTCGAAAGTGCGGTCTCATCCTAGGCCCGTTCTACCAGGATGCGACACGCGAAGCGACTGAGGTCAAAATCAGTTTCTGCGGAAATTGCGAAAGCAAGGGCCCTTTCCCAGTCAACTCCGAACATGTCCGTACCTTCGTATTTGTATAATTTTTCCTACTGACATTTTTTGGAACAGACCGTCTACCGAAACTACCAAAAAATGACGTTGCAAGAATCGCCGGGATCTGTTCCTGCAGGTCGACTGCCTCGCCACCGCGAAGTCATCCTACTTTGGGATCTCATCGACAGTGCCAAGCCAGGCGAAGAGGTCGAAATTACGGGCGTGTACCGCAACAACTTCGATGCGTCTCTCAATGCCAAAAATGGCTTCCCGGTATTCTCGACTGTCATCGAGGCAAACCATGTCAATAAAAAGGAGGACTTGTTCGCTGCCTTTAGGCTCACGGAAGAAGACGAAAAGGAAATGCGAAACCTCGCCCGCGACGAACGCATTCGTAAGCGCATCATTAAATCCATCGCGCCCTCCATCTACGGCCACGAGGACATCAAGACTGCGATTGCGCTCTCGCTGTTCGGAGGCGTCACTAAGGATATTAACCACAAGCATCGTATCCGTGGCGACATTAACGTTTCTCCTGCTCGGTGATCCCGGGACTGCGAAATCACAATTCCTCAAGTACGCCGAAAAGACTGCCCACCGGTCGGTGTTCGCCACCGGACAAGGTGCATCGGCCGTCGGTCTGACTGCCAGCGTGCGGAAGGGACCCTGTAACGCGCGAATGGACACTCGAGGGCGGGGCATTGGTGCTAGCAGATAAAGGCACTTGCCTGATCGACGAATTCGACAAGATGAATGACGCTGACCGGACGTCGATTCACGAGGCGATGGAGCAGCAGACGATCTCTATTTCCAAGGCTGGAATCATAACTACGCTACAAGCCCGGTGTGCAATCATCGCGGCCGCGAATCCCATACGTGGGCGATACAACCCTACCATTCCCTTCCAGCAAAATGTCGAACTGACGGAACCCATTCTGTCGCGGTTCGACGTACTTTGTGTGGTCAAGGATACAGTCGACCCTGTCATGGACGAGCTGCTTGCGCGGTTCGTTGTGGGCAGTCATCTCAGGAGTCACCCCAAGTTTGAGAAAGAGCAGGACGAGATGGATGTCGGAACCACTCTGGACGCTGATGTACGGTCCTTTCCGTCGCTTAATCTTCGTACTGACTAGTGAGGCAGATCATCCCTCAAGACATCCTGCGCAAGTATATTATGTATGCGCGCGAAAAAATCAAGCCCAAGCTTTATGCGCTAGACCAGGAAAAACTTTCTGGCCTGTTTGCAGATCTGCGACGAGAGTCGATGGCTACCGGGTCGTATCCGATTACTGTGCGCCACCTAGAAAGCATGATTCGGATGGCGGAGGCAAGCGCGAAGATGGCGCTCCGGGAGTATGTGCGCGCCGACGATATTGATCTCGCCATCGAAGTTGCGGTAGGCAGCTTCGTCAGTGCACAAAAAATCAGCATCAAGAAGACGTTGCAAAGGGTGAGTGTGAACTCGATGTCGAGCATTCATCTTTGCTCAATGCGTTGCGGTAGGGATTCCGAAAATACCTCACACAGAGCAAAGACCACGAGGAGCTGCTTGCGTTCTTGCTCGGCGGCTTGGTTAAAGACAAGGCCAGGCTCCATCAGCTGCGGCGCCACGAACAGCCAGAGCTCGTCACCGTCAAACTGTCAGAGCTTGAGGACAGGGTAAGTCATTTATCTGCTCTTGAATCTCGCGATATTCACCCATATTTATCTCAAGGCGAAAGAACATGATATTTTTGACATCACGCCCTTCCTGCGGTCGAAGTTGTTCTCCACCAATGGGTATAAAGTTAATGATGGGTTGATAGAAAAGAGGTTCAAGGTGAACGTTTGAACGCCTGATCGTGTGGCTATAAAAATACTGTCTTTTTTTGCTTTGATGTATGTGCTGTGTTTTTATTCATTTTATGTTATACTACGTGTGTGAGTGGATAGGTGGGCTCATCTAGTGCAATCTGAGTCCTTTTTCTACCGCGGCTCCTCAGTAAATTCTGAGGCACGCGTTTTGGGAGGCTCGGAAGAGGAGGATGCAGTGGAAGACGGGGGAGCTACGGGTTGTTCCCCGGGTTCTTTTGTGCGTCGTGTGTCGAAGAGGACTCTGAAGGCGGGGGAACTGTCGGTGTGGATTCAGAATTTGGAACGTCTGCGTCAGACTCCAAATCCTTGTTAGCGTCGCCAGACCCCGGAGTAGCAGCTTCTTCCGCCGCCGCTGCCTCCTCATCATCCGCGATTTCTAACGCGCTAGGTAAGCCGTCTGAAAACATGTGGCGAATTTTGCATACCGGAGGCGTAGACTTCTGGATGCTCGCGGAAACATGTTTGCATGCCCTGGAACTTTTCTACACAGTTGATCCCTTTTGGCTCGTCTTCCGAATAGATAAAGCACGAAAAAGCTTCGCGAAATTCGGGCCCACAGGGACCATCTGCCATACCTCCGAGACAAGGACAGTCCCAGTTGATTTCTCCAGTCTCGGGATTATATGCGCCCTCGCTGGCCGGCGGTTCACCGTCTTCGTCTGTTTTGGCCACCTCTTCCTCGGATGAGATTCTGACGGGCCGCCGCTTGGTACCGATTCTAATTCCGGCTCATCGTGTCGCGCGTTGGAGGCGTGAACGGGTTCGGGTTCCGCCTGCTTAGACAAGGAAGCGGAAGCGCGCTCTGAGGGTGGAACTGTGGGACATTTCCCATTCAACCGAGAAATTCGAGGTGAATAAAATGAGGGAGTACTCACGAGTTATACGGGGCGAAGGTGGGCTATCCAGTGCCACAGGTTTGCTGACCACATAACCCAAGCCAACTACTGCTGCAAATGACCCAGCAAGAAAGGCATATTTTGACGCCGAGGATGGACGAGAGGCCTGGGTTTGGAGGCAACGACGCAATGGAATGTGCGCTCGAGAGAGGCGCGGCAACACGAGCATTGGCGGCCAGAAAAATTAAAGTGCCAGTAAGCACTGGTAGTAATGACGTTTACGCTTTGCCGATGCCGAAGCTCTCCAGTGCAAGCAGGAACAAATTATACTGTCCTAATTGAGCCTTGCCTCTGAATGGCATTGGCAAGTCGAAGCTGCCCTCAATGACTGGAATGGGCCCTCCCGTCGTTTCTTCCAGCAAGCGGGGGGAACAACATCATAGTAAATCCTCTTCAGCGGGGAAACCCCGTTCTTGAAGCCGTCAGGAATTCCCCAAAAGAATTCGGAGACATCGTGGCCGACTATCAGGTTGGGCGTACAGCAGGCGTGTTATATCTTAGGTAAGATAGAATCCTACATCGGATTCCGGAATCCATTTGACGCGTTATTAAAGCCTCAAATACCATCGCCTACATCCAGAATACATCCACACTCGCATCGAGAAGCTTGGCCACTCATACAGTCTAAGGATTCTACTTGTTCTGTGCGACATCGTGAGTATACCTATGACGGGTGAACCAACAGTTTAATTAATTGGAGTAGACGGAGCACCGCGACCCGATCCGGGAACTGACCAAGGTTGGTGTGTTCGCTTTCGCCTACTTCCTGACTGACGGGCGATAGACATGTCTCCTAAATAATGTAACTGTGCTGGTAGCCTTCTCGTGCGTCTCCCAGATATATATTTACACGCCGTCTCAACATACGACTCAGGGTTGATGAAGCTGGTCACTACCTGTCCACGTTCAAACAATTTGAGCACAGGCCACCCGACTTGATCAAAGAACGCGTCGACAAAGACTACGATTCCATTCTGCGGTCAGCGCTGACAAGCATCAGCAAGGTCAACAAAACAGATGTCGAGACGCTTCGCACATCATTTGGCGTATGTGCACACGCTCCATCTCACTGCAGGCCGGAGTTGAAGTTGACCACAGAGTTTCGCCAACATCTCAAAGGCGACCACAGACCAGTTGCAGAATCTGCCAGGTTTCGGACAAGTAAAAGTCAAGAATATTAAGAGCGCGTTCGACAAGCCAATACGGAATAACGCGACCAACACACTGTCAATGCTGACGGCTCAGGAAAAAGGCAAGGGAAAGGCAAAGGACCCGACGCCAGTCCCATCGACATCGCATCCTCAACGAGAGCGTAGTCCTGTCTGGGACATCGAGCGAGATCAATCTCCGACCTCAGCAGGCGCGCCACCCTCGCCGCCGTGGGATATCGAACTAGACTTGAATTGATTCGTCTACTGTGCAGTAATAATCATATGTGTACAAGTAAGAACTATAGTGGATGATATTGGGATGATAAAAGGTTGAGTATACAGTCAATAATGTAATATAGTAGCTCGCACGATTCATGACGTGGATTTGGGAAAGTACTGCTGAATCTTCTTCGGATTACCCTTTGACGTCGAGACAGCTTTTTGCTGGTAGAATATTCGCATTGAAAGCTCCTTGAGCGCCGCCTTGGTGCGGGAACGATCTAAGTGCGCTGCACGTGTGTCAACTGTAAAAGCGAGGCAAATTAGCACGCGGCCCATTGGCAGACGGACATTCACGAACCAATACGCCCGTGAAGGCCTTCCACCAAAGACCGGACAACCATCAGAAGCGTATCGGTTTTTTCTGTTGAAGGTTTTCCAGGACTCTCCGGCGTCTTGGGCACTAGCGCCTTTGAGGGCGGGTCCTCACGGACATAGCCCTCGACGTTTGAAATGGCGACAGCCAGGATCTGCACATAAAATCCAAGATTCACATAGTCGGTATCTTCGTGCAACTCGAATATGCCCCGGATCCGTGGCTTGCTCGGGTCGGACGAGGAAGATGCCGAAGAGGCCAAAGGTCCCAGAAGGGCCATAAGCGGCGGGAGGTCGTTGTATTTTTCCTGTAGACGAATTTAGCCGGGGGATGTCGAGGTTCGGATAAGGCGCTTACCACGGAAAGAGTTGCGGTGCCGGCAATGATAGAATGTGCCACCCACCGCGCAATGCGCGCGGTGCGCCCCGAGCCGCCAGCAAGGAGAGATACAACTTGAGCTTTGTTAATAGGGTCCAGCTCAGAAGTGAACTTGATTAATCTATTGCAAATGGTTGTTTCCTGCGGCAATCAGCACAGGACAACAAAATAGTATTCAAAATGCCTCACCAGGTCGACGGAAACGTCAGTATTAGGCGCAAGCGATTGGCACAGCAAGTCGACGGCAATCATAATGTCTCTTTGAAGATCCGGAGAACTTGACGGATCAATGCCGACGAGGATCAGCGCCGTCAGGAAGTCGGGGGCCTCGGTTGTCAGTTGCTGTCCGGACCTTGGGGTTCGTTAGGATATGGAATGCGATATTTACGGGGAGGCTTACCGTATGGACATAGTTAGCAAGCAAACGAGGCGATACAGGACATCGTCACGGTCGCTGACAGAGACGCGTTCACGAGACGCGTTTGGGCCATCAGCCCATCCCATCGCGTCCATAGCGCTCTGCTTCGCGCCGAGCCGGATACATGTCGCGTGCACAGACCGGAACGGCATGCCCGCCGCAAGGACAGATGGACGCAGCCAGATATGCGACAGGGCGTGAAACGCCGCAGTTGTGAGTAGCGTTTGGCGGGGTGACAATGCTGCACTTGATTTAAGACTCTAGGTCCTCACAAGAGGTGAGGCGCTTACCGAGGTCGCACAGGTAATGTATAACGTTCTCGTGCTTGGTCAAGTCCAAGTTGGCAAAAAGACCCGAGCTCAGGAATAGAGAAGCCGATGCGACGTCTAGGAAGGCATTAGTCAGGTTTAGCTGCGGGTAAAAAAAAATAATGCCCACCGTTGTTGTCGATACGGGACTTAAGCAGGGTAAGAATAGGATGCCCACGAGAATCGTCCAACGAAGGTATAGTCACGTCCGTATCCATAATCGAAGAATCATCCTCCCACAACGGCACGCCGCGAACCTTTTGCTTCCCCTTCGCCGCCTCTTTCTTGGCTCTATCGCTATCAAGAATCCCAACAACAGCTTTACCCCGTTTCTCACCCAGCAGTCGCCGTCTGTCGTCGTCATTCAAAGACACCTCGTCGGAGTCGCTGTCGCTGGGCCCAGAGCCATCCAGCCACGCAGAACTATGCTTTTGTACGGCGCGATGAGCAGCAGCCTCGTCTGTCCAATTTGGCACTGTCCCCGTGGCGCCCTCGTCTGGCATCTCACTATCCTCCTGCATGGTGTCCTCGGCCAGACGGAATGCGTCGGACCCCTTGCCTCCTTTATCTGCACGCGCCTTCTCTTTTAAAAGCGCGCCGAGAGGGTCCATGGGAATGACCTTCTTTGTCGCAAAAGTGTCCTTGGTAAGGATGACCGGTCCACGGGGCGGTGGAAGCCCACGCGAGCGGCGCGAAGAACTTGGGGATAAGGACCTGCGCGAAGTTGAAGCAACAGATGAGGTACCGCGATCGCGTAGACTGTAACGGCCAGCAGGTTTAGAGGTCGACGCCACGTTGAAAGGATCCTGCGTCAGTTTGCATCTGACCGCCCTGTGAGCCACGGCATCTAAATAAGGTATGTGGCACAACTGACCGTGGCACAAAAAATTGTTCTTCCTCGTCGCTGCTGTCTTCCAACTCTTTCAGCTCGAGGATTGGACTTTGCTCAGGACTAGACATGGCAAGAGCGGCGGCTCTGGCCTTGATGTCCGCAATGATTTTAGCAGTCTTGGAAGCTTCTGTGAGTGCTACCGGAGTGACAGGAAGTGAGCATTGGCGAGGTGGTGGCGTCAAGAACCGCTCCTGCTGAGGCTTTGGAGAAGGCTCCCGAACGGCGACTGGTGTGTCGGGGAACAAAATGAGTGGCATAGATGGTTGGTCGTCGTAGTCTTCGTCAACATCCATATCTCCAAAGTCAGAAGGAGGCAAGGACAGAGGGGAGGAAGCCTGGTTGCGCCACCTGTCCACATCCTCCATTACGGACAGAGGATCGCGAGTAGGAGGACGAAGAACACGGTCCTCTTGCTCATCAGACTGGCTGCTGGGTACTAAGTCGCCCGGGTCGGAAGGAGCAATAGGCTCAGGGACAGGGGGAAGAGGCTCTGGAGAAGAGAGACGCGGCTTTTTGCGAACGTTTGCCTGCGGCAGCTGGTGTGTAAGGTTTTCCTTTGAAGAAAAGGGTGGCGGTTTCGTTACAGCCTGCGCCACTGCGCGGGTGCGCACGGGTGACTTGGGAGCGGGAGCACGGTCGATCTGCTCGATCTCCGAGTCGGAGTCGGGTTTGATCTTCCGCTTAAAAGAAGCCTTCGAGGTCGTCGTGTTCTTGGTAGACTGTTTTACGGGCGAAGACTTGGCTGTGGATGTAGGCGCGACGTGATAGTGCGCGGGCCCACGCGCAGGACCACGCGTCGAGATGCTTTCCAGTAAATCGCAAGTAGCGCGACCGTTTGGCTTGGACGACGCGTCGGAGACGGAGATTACTGATGGGGCACCACTGGATACGGTGATATGGGACGCGGAGGAAATTGAAATGACCTCCTGGTCTGCGCGCGGTGGGAGGTTTCGCTGCTTTATGGGTTGAGAGGAAGACATGGTTTGGGAAGAAGAGGGCTGAGACGCGCTCATGCGAGGGAAGAAGTCGGTAATAGACCGTGCAGCAGACTGCGTCTGTTGACCCTTTTTCGGGGCCATTGCAGTCGTGGATGCGGTACACAAAGATTAAGGAGCGTGCTTCACTGTTTGTACATGTAGTGTGTCCATCAAATTACGAAAATATGTTTTTACCTGACGGAGTTACTGACCCAACCCGACTTGTTCCGGACTGATTCCCCAACCCCTATTTTGACTGAAGTAACCTCACTTTCAGTCTTCCGGCGTCTGACTTGGCATCGGCTGAGTTGTTGATCTAACAAATACTGGCTACTGATTCAACCCCACTTTCTTACTGACCATTTTACTGACTTAACCCTGCTTTTGTACCAGTGCTCGACAGCGCTTTTCTCTTACTGATTCAACATTCCGCACTGACTGGTTCAACTTTTATTTGCCAAATAACCTACTGATCCAACCATACATTAATTAATAGCATTGTCCTACTGATCTAACCTCATCTTAACTTCGTCTAAACCACTTATCTAACCTCACATGTATTGGCAACTTCCTACTGATTCAACCCTACTTTTACTGCCAGAATTGATCCTGTTAAACCTACCGCACTTTCAACTATCTTGAGCCACTATTTAGCTTCGTTTTATATGTTTCTGTGAATGAACCGGACTTGTCTCCCTCTTCTGAGTCTTCTGATACAACCCTAATTTTTTGGTGAACACTTGGTTGAACACGTTTGAAAAAGAAAAAACATAGGGCACCACAAAAACACCTGGTCAAGAATCCTGGACTTGACTCGAGCATCGTCCGCCTCGGATAAACCGAATTAAGAGATCCCGGCATTTTGGCAGGGGCCAATGATTACAGGACTTTAAAGTTGGGACTTCACGACTGAATATCTAAAATAGGAAAGTAAGGTTGAATCAGTAGAGCCAACACAAAAGCTGGGTTGAATCAATCCGATTAGCAAAAAAATGAGGTTGGATCAGTAGACTCGGATGCGGAAACGTACGGTTGGATCAATAACCCTTGAGGCAACAAAAGTACGGTTGAATCAGTAGCTTCCTCAACTAAAAATCAATCGGGTGCGAAAGTTAAATCAATTAGTGTTGAATGGGAGTTGGGCAGAAGGAAAATATAGGCTGAATGAGTAAGACCAAATGTGAGGTTGAATCAATAGGCTCTAAAAGTTGAATCAGTAGAAATTCTATGCACCTGCCAAGTTGAATCAATCGCCGTGAAACGTGGGTTGGATCAGTCACATCGGAGGTCGGTTGACTCAGCAACAATTTCAGGTAAAAACTACTTTTGCATCAAATTATTACATACCACAGCCACTACAGCAGTGCACCACTTCGTGTATAAATATGTCGCAGTCAGAGCAAAAATCACCCAGACAATCCGGGCACCGATATCGGCCCACAGGGCTCATACCTTCGCTCACACCCGTTAGAGCCACCATAGGGAACACCCGCGCGCACCCGTGGCACCCACTCGATGCCGACGCATCAGCCATGCTCATCCTGCTAATAGTTAGAACAAAACCAGACGAACAAGCGCGCACGACTGACACAGCAGTATATGGCTTCACGGGGAACAGATGGTGATAGCTGCGCGCAAGATGAGGAGAGCTGACGATCATCAAATCACAAATATCGCAGTCCGTGGGCACGTCGCAGACTTTAGCCAAACAGCGCGGGCACAAAAATCCTTCGCTCTTGAGCTCTGAATGGCATACACAGAGACTCGGGGGTGAAGCATCCGGCAGTCGCGTCGGAAAGCCCATCATCATTAGATCGGCCGCAGGGTTAGTCGCGCCTGCGCCAGCGGCGCGCGAGAGGGCGCGTTGGGCAGGCGGCGGTATCAGCTCGAACAGAAGATCTTTGAAGTGTCCCTCGTTCATCGCCACCCCGAATTGGCCTGAACAGTAAAGGAGTATGCGAGCAGACGCGTGTCAGTACAGAACCACCCACCACCAGTTTTGTCGCAGAGTTCTCTGCAGATTTTCATCTCGGCCGCAAGAGCGACGACAGATATTCGTATCTTGTTGGCTACACATGCATCAAGGGTGTCGTGGATGTTGTTGGGATCGCAGGTTGTCAGTGAACCAAAGATGATGAGAATTTCACGAGAGGAATGTATTGGAAGATGACTGGAAAAGCCGTGAGCGCCTGGTGACGGAGAAAAAATGGGGAGGGTACTTCATGCTGGTGCGCGCGAGCTCGATGGCGTTTTGCAGACTGGGCTCACCCGTTGGTTCGAGTTTGTGGCGGTCAACAATGCATTTTAGGACATCCTGTGGATTTCCTGCGAAGCATTTGACGCAGGTTCACACGGTGAGCGAGACACCGTACCAGACATTTCGCCCACTCGTTCGCCGATGCCCGCCCTCATTCCCACCACGCCAATTTGACCCAAAGGGTTCTGGTCGAACCATTCGACAATGAATTCGCGTGCATATTGAAGCGTCAGGTCGAATCGGGTGGGGCGCATGTCTCTGTCGAGCATTGAAGTCGATAAATCCAAGAGCAACACCAAGTGGCGGATAATTGTGCGGCGAACGGGGGCGGCGGGGGCCAATAACCTACCATTCAAATTCAGTTGCTGGTTGCGTAGCAAGCAAGCATATCACACCTCCGGCGCCGACCTCGGGCCATCCAGTCCTCAACTGCGCCCTGCAAGCTGCCGGCCTCATCTTCTTGCACAGTGTCCCAGGAGCGTGTATACGATGCCTCCCAGGTGTACGCGGCCTGTACGCGTCTATTACCGCGTTGCAAAAGACGAGCCTCATACTCACTTCTGTCGCCTTGCCCTTGCCTTTGTCTGGTTTTTTCTTTGACTTTCCCTTGATTTTGCGGTCTCCTCCACCCACGGAGATGTCCGAGTCTGAGTCGGCTTCTCTGTATTCGGTGTCCCGTCGCGGAGGCATATAGTTCAGAAAGACAGGACAAACTTGTTCAAATCAGTCCCCCAAGATCAAAATGACTAATGCGGATGTCCATCTCTTTCCAATGTTTCCATTCAGACCTTGGCTCGACATCTTCGTCTGGGAGCAGAAGCTTGCTTCGCGTCATTCCAAGTCCTTAATTGCGAACGAGGCGTATCAGTTCTGCCACAGTCCTGCCGGAGGCGTACGCGTATTCTGGGGTGAAGTCATAGTGATGTGGAAGACGACTGAAGAACACTCGCATGGGTTCCTGCGCGGCCACACGGATACGGATCTCACCTCCAAATTTTGTGGGAGAATGCGCGCTGGGAATGATGTAAGAAATTGGCAACCGGAAGGATCTTAGACCCAGCAGCAAATTATCTCCATAATGAACCTTTTTAACTATGCACTGGACGACTCGATAAAAAAGGATACAGCAGAGAAGCGACAACGCGAAAATAGGAGACGGCGTTCGACAATGTTAATGAACATGGGCAGACGGCTCGGATTCCATCAGCGCAGCTCGAAAAAAAACTTAGACTTCCCAATCTAATCAATTATTGTGGACTCGATCACTCCCTTGAGTTCCGGCCGCGCCCCAGTATAAATCGAACGAGGTAATTTCATCCAAACTAAAATCTCGCCGCTCTACAACAACTCTCGTCATGGTTATCAACGACAAAACAGAACTGCTCTCCAAACCCTCTGCGAATGGCACGCTCATGCTGAACGGCCATGTCAACGGCTTGACCAAGCCAGCGAAACGACCCCCTGTGTCGAATCCCACTCTGCTTGCAAACTTCCTCGCCGGCCACAAGGAGCTGGACGCCTACCGGTAATTATTCTGCATTCGCTTTCTGACGTCAGAGTCATTTATGCGTTCCAACCTACCAGTCAAGGAGAGCCGATCCAGGTCGCTGGTGAACGTCTTTCTATAGCCGCTGTAACTGCAGCCGCCCGGTATAGTAATGCGCGGGTTGAGCTTTCCAAGGACCCCGCCGTCAAGGTAAACTCTTTACGCCGTCTTCCCACACCAGTTGAACTGATCTTTCCTTTTGTGGCGGTAGGAACGAGTACTCAAAAGTCGCGCGGTCATAACCCAAAAGGTGATACAGAAATCCAGTATATATGGTGTCTCCACGGGCTTTGGAGGCAGCGGTTTGTTTTCTTTCTTGAACTTCACTTATCCTCGCTTATGACGAATTAGCCGACACTCGGACGGACAAGCCAATCCTTCTTGGGCATGCTCTCCTCCAACATCAGCACGCTGGTTCGTCAAGTTCTCTTCGCATTTTTCTCTTCGCTCAGTTCTCTTTGGCAGGCATACTTCCGTCTTCGCAGGACCCTCCGACTGTTCTCCCCCTCCTCGACCCTGGCAGCTCAATGAGCATGCCCGAGTCCTGGGTCCGCGGCGCGATGTTGATTCGCATGAACTCGCTCATCCGTGGCCACTCGGGTGTCAGATGGGAATTGGTCGAAAAGATTAGAGAAATTCTCTCCGCCAACGTCGTACCTGCCGTGCCCATGCGCGGTTCAATTTCTGCCTCCGGAGGTCAGTCCTCGGTCCCCATCCACTTATCCCCCTCTTATCACCTTTTTTTTTACTTTAGATCTATCTCCCC
Source organism: Mycena rebaudengoi (assembly GCA_029282285.1). Lineage (NCBI taxonomy): Eukaryota > Fungi > Basidiomycota > Agaricomycetes > Agaricales > Mycenaceae > Mycena > Mycena rebaudengoi. The sequence continues at coordinate 16,938 of JARJCX010000653.1, forward strand.
TGTCGTACGTGGCAGGATTATTAGGTATGTGTGTATTCTACTTGGAATCCGTCCGCCCTCAAGCCAATCCCAGTTGGAAATCCTTCAATCCGCGCGTTCGATGGCCCTGCTGCTTTTGGTGCTCGTAAGATGGTTTCTTCGCGTGTCGCTCTCGCCGCGCACAATATTGAACCCATCTCGTTGGCGTCCAAGGAGCACCTGGGTATGGGGACCTCGGGAAAAAACTTTGAACGTGTCACTAACGTATCAAAAGGCATACTTAATGGAACCGCTTTTTCGGCATCTGTCGCGTCACTCGCATTGAATGACGCCGTTCATCTAACACTTTTGGCCCAAGTATGTACGGCCATGGGAACCGAAGCACTCATGGGAAGCCGTGGCTCCTATGCCTCATTCATCCATGCGACAGCTCGGCCGCATCCTGGTCAGGTAATCGAATTCGTCCTTTTTTTTTCATCAAGACTTGTTTATATTATTTTCTCAAGGTCGAGTGTGCCGAGAACATTTGGAATTTGTTGGAAGGTAGTAAATTCGCAGTAACGCACGAGGAGGAGCTCAGTTTGGAAGAAGACAAGTACTCGCTGCGCCAAGACCGTTATCCACTCCGCACATCTCCTCAGTTCCTGGGACCTCAAATTGAAGATATTCTGTCTGCGCTCTCGACTGTCACGCAAGAATGCAATTCAAGTAGCCGTCTTATTCTGCATGTTCTGATTTCTTGCTCAACATTGTTGTTGTACTAGCCACGGATAACCCGCTCGTCGACGGTGAAACTGGAGAGGTACACCATGGCGGGAATTTCCAAGTAATTGCGTCTTATTTCCCTCTTCTGCCTCTGATATTTTTTGACAGGCCATGAGTGTCAGTAATGCTATGGAACGGACTCGTTTGGCTTTGCATCATATCGGCAAACTGCTTTTCGCACAGTGCACGGAGATGCTAAACCCGGCCATGAACCGCGGCCTGCCGCCCTCCCTCGCCGCCTCGGACCCGTCATTGAACTATTTCGGCAAGGGTGTTGATATCGCAACCGCGGCATACGTCTCAGAGCTTGGCTTTCTTGCAAACCCCGTCAGCACACACATCCAGTCCGCGGAAATGCATAATCAGGTGAGCTTCCTGTGCAATCTTTGTGGCAAAACTTATTTATAATATTTCTTTGACAGGCAGTGAAGTTTGTGGCATCCTTTCTCGAATTCTCCGACTTGTATTGACGACATATCTTTAGTTCTCTGGCCTTGATATCTGCTCGGGCGACCCTCAACTCGTTGGATGTATTGACTATGATCATCTCATCTTATCTTTACGTCCTCTGCCAAGGTTGTCTCCAACGTTCTTCATTTCACGCTTGTGGTTAAATAGGGCTTCGCAGCACTCGATCTTCGAGCATTACAGGACGAGTTCATCACCGGTTTCCATGAGATCATCCGTCAAGAAATAAGCGCATCCTTCGGAGCCTCTCTCTGTCAGCCCAAATTCATCTCAGATGTGTCCAACGTTATGCAGGCCACACTGGAACGAACGAGCACGATGGACGCTGTAGATCAGATGCGCGAGGTCGCATCATCCTGCTCGTCCATGCTTCTCAAATTCTTCACCAGTTCCGAGTTCGAGGGCGCTCAGGGGCCCATGCTTACGGTGATTCCTACCTTCCAAGAAAGAGTGGCGTTGCAGGCTACTGCACTCCTTGACAAGCTCCGCGGAGAATTTTTATCTGGCAAGCGCGGAGCATCGCCTGCAAGCCTCTATCTTGGGAAGACCCGCACCATGTACGAGTACATCCGCTTGAACCTGGGCATCAAGATGCATGGAACGGAAAACTATTCGGGATTCGCGAATGGGTTGGGATTGGACGATGTTACCGTCGGCCAGAACATTTCTATCATTTATGAGGTTGGTGGCCACATGGATTGTCCCTATCTCTGACCTGATTTAATCCATCCAGGCCATTCGTGACGGGGAAATGCAACAGATGGTCGTGAACCTATTTGATTGAACCTAGGAAGACCTAGAATCCACGGACCACCTTAGCTGGAGGACTTTTCATTATTCATTCCTTATTTCCCTCGGAGAACAATACACTGTATACTACATGGACCGCATACATCACAATAAACTACTTGTCCATACAATGTGCTGGTCTACCCTCGATAAAACGTCCTCGATACCACGGACGAGGATAGGGTCCTCGAAACCCTTTATAAGTGGCATCGGTCGCAGTGCAGGCTTGGTTGAGCTGGACTCAGCATCCATCTCACCATCGAAGATCAGCCGTGGTCGCTTCCCAGCTCGTTCTACGTCTAAAAGTCTTCCGGTTTGCATCCGCTCAGGTGCATTGTTGGATGGAACAAAAGCCGGCGCCGCACCGACCCGTAGCTCGCAAAGCCGAGTGGCGAATGCCTCTAGCAGGCGCTTCTGGAGGAGTAAAAAACAGGGTCACCGTACTGCAGCGTTCTATCTACAGCCGCTCGTAGCTGAGCCTCCTCTTTAGCATCTGGCGTAGAAACCAGCCGTCGAGCGCGGATAACCTCGTCTGCTAGATTGATTATCTTGGTACCATCACTGGAAGACGACGAGTTGTCCTCGTCGATCTCAGCTTTGAGAAGCGCCCAGACGCGCTGCATAAAGTCATGCCCGCTTGAATCGCTTTGCGCTGATGGTGGGAGGCGCGTGAGGGAACGCAAAGACGCCACTACGACCAATGCCTGCAGATAGTTTGTGCATAGAGCAGGCGGGGTGCGGTAAAGAAGAACTGAGGAGGGAGTTGATTCGCATGTGCAGCACCGTTGGGATTAGGTTCATTGGAGTCGACACGGGGTATGTGGCAGGAGACGGGCTCGGTTGAGCCCAGAGCCTGAACAAGACGATGTATCCATCTGTCACTGGTCTCTGCTACCAGGGAGCCATCCAATGCGTTGACCCAATCATCCCACAGCTCGACGAGGCGTCGTTTCCCATTCTTTTCACTGTCTCCCCAAATGTCGAGTATGATGTTCTGCTCGCGAGTTTTTGCCTGTTGCACAATAACAGCTCGCAGTTGTGTCTCAGTCATTGAACCGATCACGATTTGGCTGAGATCGGCTTTCATGGTATGTGCTAGACTGACAATAGATTTCACGGTGTTGATTATGAGCTGCGCAAGACGGGATGTGGAGGATTTGATGGAGGAGGGAGTGCTGGGAGTGACTGCGGGGGATAGAGGAGTATCCAGGTCCGCGATAAGTGCATCGATCAGCTGGTCTCGAGCAGGGGCTGCACGGTGGCGAAGGGCCGTCAAAATGTCCTTCAAGAGAAGCGTCGTAGAAACGAGAGGGGAGGCTGTTGGGCCAACTGGCGCAGACAGTGTTGCCAAAATTGGGTGGTGAACGGGAAATAAAGGAAGAATGGCCTCGCGCACTAACGGGAAGGGATCAGTGACCCGGAATACATAGATGGGCAGAATAGAACCATCGGCATGAAGACCTTTGAGACGCTCAGTTGAACGGAGGGAGTTGGATCCGAAAGCGATTCAAGAGCCTGTCGAGGAATTAACCCTAGGAACGTAACTTTCGCAGACGAAGCACCTGTTTCCAAAAGGCACTGTGGACCGCTTTTTCTACTCTGTCACGCAGAGGGTCCAAGGGCTCCGTTTTTCTCAGATGAGCTTGGGTCATCATAGAGAGGAGAGATTTTCCCTGGGGAACGACCAAATCGGGCTCTGTGGCCAGTAGATGAAGAAAGTATGTTTGCTGGATGAGATCTCCCAGTTCTTGCGGCAATTTATTCACATCCATCGAGGCAGCTCAGTCGACGACGAGGTTGAGTATGGTGCCGAGTTTCCCGAGGAGCGACGCAGGGACGATGAGCGTGTCCAGGCTAGGCGTCGATACAAGGGTGACAAAGCTAGATAATTATATCTTATCTCGGCAGACTCAGCTTACGGTCACATGTCATTTGCAGGCCACATCAACCGTGCCACCTCTTGTCTTGAACCCATATGCCCCTGTTCGACCCGGTCAGGTACTACCTGCCGGAGACCCTTAGTTCCAAACGAAGCTCTTGGATTTCGCAGGCCTTGGACAGCAATGGCGCACAACAGGCAAAATCCATCGACTCTGCGACCCATATCATCACGAATTCGAGTAGATTTGCGGGGTGGCAGGACTTGGACGGAACTGCGGCCGTTATAAGTGTCCGTCTTCATCTCTCTCGCCTCTTTCACCCGTTCATGACTCGTATTAGGACGTATGGGTTGAACGCACGCTGCTTCTTGGGGAACTTCAACCGTGCGTCCGACTCTTTTGACGCGCCCTTTCTGCGTCTGAATCTTCTATGCAGCTGCCATTTTTACTCTGTGGACCCGAGTATGTTATTTTCTGGAGTGGTGGCATGCCCTTCTGGTGTAAGTCAAATCATGCTGTTTTTTTACGTGTGCAAATTGGATGGCGGATTCTTGCTTTTAATGGGGCGCCTCAAACCTGCGTCGCGTCAATTTTCCAAGTCTTCAAGCGCACCTCGTTTGACGCGCTTGAGAGCTTCCCCGCAAGTTGAAGGTTGAAAAAAAATGCACGCGTGTAGAAAAATCTTCCATGTCCGTTGGCCTTCGACTGAGGCACCCATCCACATCATCCTCAATATTTCTTTACGCCGCTTTCCTGTACTCACGTTCTTTTCAGCTCTCAAGCGCAAGACGTTACAATTATATCGGCAGGGGTGACGGCTCTCGGTGGCCAATGGCGCAACGGTCTCACCAGAGACGTCACCCATCTCCTCGCCTCTTCCCCTGACTCCGAAAAATACGCGACTGCACTGGAATTCCAGAAGGACACACACATCAAGATACTCGTCCCACACTGGTTCGACGACTGTGTCCTCCTCGGCACTCCAGCGAGGCTCCTTGCGTCACCATACGCTTGGCCGAAGCCAACTGTTCTGTCTCCCCAGGGGGAGGTGGAAGGGAAGAAAGTAAAGGCAGAACGCCTCGCGGAAAAGTTGAGCTCTGAAAAGCGCGCCTTTTACAAGACCGCCATCTGGGATCCAGACAAGGGGGGGGCATTTCCCGGACCGTCCGAGCCAGTAGGAGAGAAGATCTGGAATGGTCGTAAGATCTTGCTGAGCCCAAGTTTGGGTCTCGCAGGGGACAGGCGACGTGTCATTGAGGAGGCGGTAGAAGCTGCTGGAGGCGAGATTCTTGTTTATGCTTCGAACAACGGCGATGGCGATCAGGAAGAGGAGATGGATAGAGTCTGGGAATGTGATGTGCTAGTTACGCGCTGGAGGTCCGGAGAGGCATTCTTCCAGGTAGTTTTCCCCCTGGTCGTGCGAACTCTATTTATTGACCCCATGCAGGCTGTGCAAGAAGGGAAAGTCATCGGTACACTGAAACTGGGTGTTCTATGTCCATGCCACCGGCATATTATCAAGTCCTATGGATCAGCTACTCCACTATCCCGTACGACGAAAGCCGATCGAGGCGTTTCGAACTCATGTCAGTCCTACTTTGGCTGCGTACCATGTTCATAGATTGATGAGGCCACTAGCAAATCACTGTTACTAACTATACTGGCGAAGCGCGCGATTATCTCAAGCGACTAATCCATACGATGGGAGCCACGTTCACTGCTGCCATGTCCGGCTCAAACACGATTCTTATTGCAGCCCAGTGAGTCTCCCGCTATGCTCTTTACTGCCGTTACTCAATGGCCTCCACTTTCTTCAGCATGGGCGGGATTAAGACGGACAAAGCCCAGTCCTGGTCTATTCCTATCGTGAATCACACCTGGCTTGAAGACTGCTTCGTGCAGTGGCGCAATCTAACACCAGCCACTCCTAAATATATCCAATTCCCGCCGAACCTGGATTTTGCATGGATGCTCGGGGAGAGGGGCGCTATGCTGACTTTGGATCAGTTAGCCACTGAGCAGGAGGAGTATGAGGCGATGCGAGCGATGGCGCCAAGTGAAAGACCACCTATCGGGACGGAGGCCAGCGCGCGGGAGGTGCAAGGGATTCTAAATGACGACGAGGGGGATGTCATTATGGACGATGAGGATGCAATGGAGGTAGATGGACGTTTGGGGCGCCCACGGAAGCCAAAGCCTGCCAGCGGAGAGAGGGTGTCGTCGTCGATCAGTCCCACAAAACGCGGCCACGATGAAGAGAGCGAGGAGCCTGTTGCGCGTCGCCCGAGGCGTTCTGGTCGCCGTGTTCTTCCAGGCGACGATGATGAGGTGTTCAATGCACCATCAGGGCTGGCGGATGGCGATGCGATGCAAGTGGACGAGGCTGAACCGGTGGCTGCCAAAAAAAAGGCTGTTGCCAAGGGGAAAGGCAAGGCAAACGGGAACTCGCCGAATCGTGCCAATGACCTTGGCGGGGCCGAGTCGAGGACCGAGACTATGAAGAAAACGGCGCCGAAAGGAAAGGGGAAAGCGAAGGAAACACACGCACAGCAACTCACGAAAACCAAGGGTAAAGCCGTGGAGACGGAGTTAGAGGACGAATCGGACGGCGCCCGGAAGTCAAAGGCAAAGGGCAAGGGCAAAGAGAAGGAAAAACAAATCAAGGTTAACGGCAAAGTAATGTTCGTTGCCGAGAGCCACTCTGACGGCCCCTCTGCTGGGCCTTCCACTGGGCGCCTCCCCAAACAACCTCCCACGCGTGCTGGTCCGAGTACAAGCATGAAAACGCAAGGCCCAACTCATGGAGTCTGCCAGCAATGGCGATGTAGCCCAGGTCCACGAGTCGGATTCTCCACCACCCAGAAAGCGCGCCAAAGCGGACGACGTTGCAACTTCCTCGCGTCCCGCTGCGAAGAAGTCCTCAGCAGGACCAGGCGGGACTCAGCTCTGCACAATGGTCACCCAAAACGCACGGAGAGCTTGCGTGCTTTGGCTGATGAACGTCCGAGCACTGCCGGAGGTTCTGGAACGAAGAAGCGCCAGGCGATGGTAGATTCACCGCTCACCACTCTTCCTCCTTCACCCAAAGGTCCACTGGCTGCTTCTAAGTCCAAGCCGAAGTCGAAGGCGGGGAAGAAGGACACCTCAGCTAATACCAGGTCGGTTTGCACATGCTCAGTACGGTTTCATTGGCCTAATTTTTTCCAGCTCGGGATCCCGCGCATCGCGTAAATCAACAACGAATATTAGACTAATGACAACTCAGATCTCCCTACCCAGAGAAAGTGATAAAGGTTAGGCCTTGCGTTCAGCACACGTCTTCTTCCCTCACGCTTGTTCGTATTTCAGACACTCTCGAAACTCGGCGTCAAAATAACTACGGATATTTCGGAGTGCACTCATCTTGTTGCTGCAAGTATCGTTCGAACAGAAAAGTTTCTCTCCACATTGGCACAGGGCGCGTATATTCTTTCAGACGACTGGGCTTCCGAATCTGCTGCTGCCAACAAGCTACTTCGTATGGTCCATTTATCTGATACTAGTGCATCAGGCTTAATGCCCTCTCAATAAAGCTGAAAATGACTACATCCTTTCCGACAAGGTGGCCGAGCGGAGGTACAAGTTCCGCCTCGTCGATGCAATGGCGCGCGCTAAAGAAGTGGGCGGCAAAGCTATTCGACAAGAAAACCTTCTATGTTACTCCAAATGTCCCCATTGATACAACACTTTTAAGAAGCGTGGTTACTCTGCAAGGCGGAAAGGTTTGTTACGCACTATTTTGCCCAGCTCACTTGATTCGTCGCTCAGCTTCTGACGCAAAAAGCCCACCGTCCGCATCCTCAATTCCACTCCTGAACGTTTCGTCATATCATGCCTGGAGGATGTCTCAATTATGGCGACCTCTAACAAAGGATCAAGGATCTATACGCAAGAACTACTGCTCACCGCCTCGTTGACGAAGAAAATGATTGGGACAACCCCAGCGTTTCAAGTTAGCGAGGACACTGAATCCGATTGATATATAGATTCCCTGTCCTGTTCCTTGCAAATTGCACCTTACTTATTATACTATTCGTATTCGTGTGTCGTTTTTGTAGTCTTGGTAATCGCTATGACATTCCTGATTTTTCGTTGTCTCCCCTCCTTCATTAATTCAATTATCAATTGTTTGACTCGGATAGGCCTCGACTACGCCTAGCGCTATCCTTTATGAACTCAACCCACAACTGTCATTGTGCCACCGCGACATCACACGAGTCCTGTCCCTCACATTTATTATCGGGCTTTCCATTATCCTCCTTGCGAGCATCTTCAACGCTGCAGGCCTCAGTTATTTAACAAAGTTAGACCATGTGCGCCAACCGGTGCCATCCCAAAGGCCTCCCGGAGGAAGGACTGGGCTAGAATATTGCTCTACATTTGCGCGTCACTTGCTTCATGGTTCAAAACGTCAGACTCAGTTCTTCTCACCCCTCGGCAGCACACCAGAGTCCCTGTGGACGAAGTAGCTCCTCTCTCGTACAATCATATTAGTCTATGTTATTACAGTTTATGAATGCTTAGGTACATCCGCTGCAATCGAATCCAGCGAGTTTTCGATGCTCTGCCAATGGGTTCCGGGTGGAGGTGGGGGAAGATGGGGTTGAAAACAGGCGCACGGGGAGCTGAATGACGCTGGCAGGTATCCGCTGAGGGGGAGAAGTGGTCAGAGGGAGCGGCGCGTTATGGTAATTCTTCGTATGGATGGATGATAAGGGCTGTAGTGACCAATCAGGCTTTCTTTTCGTCAAGAGTCTGGCTGCCCGACATTTGCGCCTTCATTATCGGACAGAAGAGCATCAAAAGCCGTTTCAGTCGATGATGATGAGAGATGGTTAGGAGAGCCATCATCTCAGCATCCGGCACGGAGTGGAAGATGCCTCGCAAACTGACGCTCGCATCGCCTCCCCAAAATCTACAAGCGTAATCCTACCATCGTCAGAAACGACGTCTCCAGGATGCACATCGTGATGATGCCATCCCGTGGCGTTGATGGCTTCCAGGCAGGAGTTCAGGTCCTTTCTGAAAAGGAGACGAATGAGTGCTGTCGAGAGATCAATTTATGGTTCATACCTGACATGAAGCTCCAAATCATCTAACAGACCCTGCGTGTCCCCAATTGGACAGCCAGCAGCCGCCGTCACAAGAATAATCTTTCCTTTATGTTGGCCTGTCGTAACTTCAAGTAGAGCGCCGTATTCGACGATACCCGAGATCTTTGAGATTCGCGGGTTGCTTGGATCTCGTCTTCACCAGAAGGTAATTTAAAATACCAACCACCTCCGTGCCAGACTTTACCATCTTGTACCGTCGACAGCGGCTTCATGTTCGGCGTGCTTCGTTGAATTTGCCGACATGCTACGCCAATGTTCAATACTTCTTATGTACATGACGGGACGAATACCCTGAGGATAGATGTGTGAACTTTTGGTCCATCGAGGATGAGATCCAGGGTCGGGACTTGCGAGATAACTTCGCATAGTCTCGTCCAAATATCCCACGGTGCTCTCCCACAGCCGAACGATAGCAGCTTGCCCCAATTGCGGTCGTCCGGGGCCTGCTACGGTGGGCGGAACGTGCTGGGAAGAACGACGCAGGGTCGTTGAGAACTGTCAAAGCCAACTTTTGCCGCAGCAGATGCCCTTGATGCACATCAATGGCGTGTTCAGCCAAAAGATTCTTGGCTTGTTCAGGATCTACAGAATACCATTTTGATAAAACCAGTTGACAATTTATTGTGTATGCCATTCGCCAGAGCCCGGGATTTCCTATGAAGACGACGTGTGAGTGTGGAATGGTGTTTTCCCAAGTCTGTCTGGATCCTTCGTAGGCCTGTAACGGATTAGTGATCATTTCGTGATATCCATGATGTACTTACCTGTGTCACAATGCTTTCCGCCGTCGCTGTCCACTTTTCCGAAGAACGTGGTTTGTTGAGGATATTCTCCAAAGCGCCCGCGTGAGCAATTTGCACCAGAATGCTTTTATCTTCAAGCCGACAGATGTTGCGGAGAGGGGGCTGGTTGTACAACATGGAGAGAACAGGCTTTACGACGCCACTTCCTTCCAGCCTTGGTGTCTGTCCGATACATTGAAAAATCGCCTTATTGTCGCCCACAAACAATTGATAAAGAGGTGTGAGGAACACCGTTTCAAGTCGCGCGCGAGCATCTGTGTCCGACTCTGACACCTCCAGTGCCACATCGTTTTCCAGTTGGAACAGGGAATGATACGTCGCGAGAGTGTCCAAAACGTCCTTGGTCTTCACCCAGCCTTCCAATTTTCCAGTCAAATCGGAGGTTTCGAGGTTCCATTTGGTCCGAGCCCGCTCTTCGACTTCCTCCATCCAGTTCAGGTCCGTCACGACGAGCTCCAAGGCTGAGTGTTTGGGGATCATTTTCGATGCCTTGGATTCAGGTGCACTGGATCGGCTTTTGGAGTCTGAGCGGAAGGGAGGTAGCAACAAGTCAGCAATTCCGATAGCCTTCCACGGGTCACTGGCACCCATGGCTGCCAGAATGGCACTGCGTCGGGTGGAATGGGTGTTGTCTGATCTACAACGAGACCGGACCCTGAGCCGCTGAGACCCCAGATATAATTATGGAGGGGGTGTGAAGATCTGACATATTGTAGGAGAAGAGAGAGAAGTGGAAGGTCTATTTGCATTGATTTATACTGGGCCGCATCCATCAAGGGTGACGTCACATATAAATATTCACTTCCTTGAGCTGCGCCAAACTGCACCGGATGAAAATAAAATACTTCACCAGACGGGAAAGAGATCCTGACCCAAGAGCTGCTCGCCGTTTCCGACTTCGTTGACGCAGAAAATTGATTAGGACATCCAGCGTTTCAAACCAGTTGGAGAGGGCGCGAATCCGATTGAATATATACTGATCCCTGTTCTGTTCCTTGCAATTGCACGATACTTGCTTGTTACGATTCGTATTCGCTTGTCTGTTTCTAACAGTCACTAATAGTCTTGTGTAATGGCTATGACCTCGCTGATTTTTCGTCGTCATGTGGATCCGGATGGGGCCGCCCCTTCATTAAATCTTGTTCGACTCGGACTGCGCCTTGACTGCGCCTAACGCCCTCTCTTATGAACTCAACCACGACTGCCATTCCACCAGATGTGCCACCGCGACATCACGCGAGTCCTGTCCTCGCATTTATTATCGGGCTTTCCATTATCCTCCTTGCGAGCATCCTCAACGCGCAGGCCTCAATTTAACAAAGTTAGACCATGTGCGCACCAGTGCCATCCAAAGGCCTCCCGGAGGAAGGACTGGGCTAGACCGCTGTGGCTCCTTGGAATGTTGCTCTACATGTGCGCGTCACTTGCTCTGTATCATAAACATCCGACTGAACGCTTTCAGTCTTTCTCAGCTCATCGGCAGCACGCTCGCACTAGAGTACATGCGTGCGGAGTATGTAGCCCCACTAGGCTCCTCCTCTCTTGTCTTTAACTTCTTATTCGCCCGTTTTCTTGTCGGAACACCAGTTAGTAGCACGGACTTATATGTAAGTTTTCCCCCTCCGTGACGGCCATTTTCTCTCTCTGACCCTTGACAGGGCACGGTCGTCGTCGTTCTCGGAGTCGTCGGCATAGTTGCGTTCGGCTCAATAAACAGCGGACTTGGCACAGAAACAGACGTTGCGCACCTGACATTTCTGTGGCGACGCGGAGGCTGGCTAGGCTTTTCTTTTTCATGTCTTTGGCAATCATTCTTCTTCTCGTCAGTACCGCAAAGCTTGACGCTATCCTGGCTGCCAGGTCAGAGCTCAGCTCGGTCCCTTTCGGCACCACACCTACAGTTAAGCCGCTGAAAACCCACGTCGCGGGTTTTTCATAAACGCGTTGGGAGCAGTGCAGAGGACGTGGGGATCTTTAATGCTGATGCTTGTGGAGTGGTTAGAGTTCTGGACTGCGCCTAAGGACGACACCACGATCGCCTGGACGCTGGGCATTGGCTGGGCTTGTTGTGGAGGTGCGCTCGCAGGAGGAACTCTGGTTTTTGCCAAGGTGAGCAGTGGCTTCCTTCTCTACCATGTACTGTCTTGCAAACAAACATTTGACCCATAGAGTACCGTCAAACTGATGTCCGGCTCTCTATCCCATGAAAACCCTGGAAATCAATTCGGACATGCGGCACCAGTTTTCACCATTCTGCTCCTCGCAGCCACCGCAGTGCTGCAGATAATCTGCTTGAATCGTGGACTGAAAGTTTATGATTCCACCCTCGTTGTTCCTGTATTCTACGGCGTCTACACGGCCACGGGCTTCCTAGACTCACTAGTGCGTCCTCTTCGCCTTTACACGTCTCTTACTGACGCTTCAGATTTTCAACAATGAAGTCGACGCTTACCAATCGTGGACTTTATTCCTCATTTTGTTTCAATCTTCGTACTTATTTCCGGTGTCGTCCTTCTGACGCACAAGAAACCTGAGCCTGGCCCGCTATCTGCGCGCGCTACTGCGGTGGGGTCGGTTGGATTCCCGCGTCTGCAGCTGAGGCAGAGGGGCGCGTCGCGCAAGGGGAAGACAGGCAAAGCAGCTGGTGATGACGAGGAGGCGATGGTGGGCGACGAGCAGGACGCCATGTGGAATGTTGGGGAGACGAGCGACGCAGCGAGGATGACGGGGAGGGGCAGGACGACGACGTTGACCACCACCAGCATCCACTCTACATAATAATTCTAGAGAGCCGATAAAGGGGGGGGAGCGGCCATCATGGCGAAGAAGGGGTGGGCTTACTACCTGCTCACGACCCAGACGATGCGCCTGTGGCAGACCCATTCCGAGACCAATCTAGAGGACTCTACACGGTACGGCCAACATATCTAGCATCACTATCATATCCATGCATCCATATTGTATTCCCTTGCTCTAAT
>JARJCX010000654.1:0-29743 GCA_029282285.1 Mycena rebaudengoi
TGGCCTTCAACAATGGATTGCTCCCATTCGACGCTGGGTGATGTGAACTGAGGAGCGCGAGGCGGATTCTCAAAGGAATGCTCTGAATTAATGTCGTTGAGACTCGTAGCTGAAGACAGGATGCTTCAATGAACTGACTCTGCCATAGAACGGAGCTTTCGAACTCGATCGTTATATCCTTGAGAATCGTTTCCTGGATATTCATACTCCTCCCGAACGATTCCCATAGGGCAGGAGGGCTGTGAGACGGAACTAGGTGCACAGAAGCCGAGAGGTCCCATCCTGGACCTGACATGGCTTTTGCGATACTCAGAGCCAAACTTGCGTGCTGAGTTTCGGGTCAAAACGTCGCGAAATATACCAAGTCTTTTGCATACCTCGTTCGGCTCTTCAACGGTGCTGAATTCGAAGACTAATGGCAGCATGTCCATTGGATCGAGCAGGCCGACTTCTGGGCCTCTAGGATCGGTGCTATCGTGCTTGAAGACGGGACGTGAGACAGCGGAATAATGGCCAGAATATTGCTGGATGTGTAGGGGACCGTCATCTCGGGCGGCGGCTGAGCAGAAATATCGCCCAGCAAGACTACGCATATTCCAGTGGCGCCTTGACCATCCGCAAGCTTCAAATATATCCCGCGCGCAAGGGACTCTGTAACAAGGCATGAGAGCATACGAGCCGCGACTGCGAAGGCAGCCCGGGCGGGGGGAGCGAGCTCTGGGAACGGAGGGTTCTGGAGGGCATTGCTGAAGACTTTGAGCTGCGATTTGCAGAAACATTCCTAGTTATAAGGCAAAAATTCCAATTGGGTTACCCCTGGGTGGTGCTGCAGACAAGCCAGACGGACTGGTTTGGTTTGCCAAGGTCGGGACGTGGGCCGCACCGTGGAATGTGTTTACATTGCATGGGGTAATCTTCCCACATGCTTATAAACTCTCTTCCCTCGCTTCCACTCCCTGTGGGGCCGGCCCGGATCATGGGCGTGGAAAAAATAATTTCCACCGCGTGTAAAAAGGGATGATGCATACCGCATGAGAGCACTCCAGTTCTTGCCCACCATGGCTGCAACCAGCGAACCCAAATCTGCCCCCAATTCTTCCGACGAAACACTCGAGATTACAGAAAAGGCCGAAGTACGAACACAGGAACCAGTTGGTGCAGTCGAGCTGATGTCGGCGAGGAGCACATCCGAAATCCGCAAGAAATGGTGGCAACTATGGGTACGCTTTTCAGTGTCACAGTTTATAGTGTTCAATTCATGGTCAACTGCTCCTAGGATTCCCCGCGATCCACCACCACCGCCCCCAGATTCTCTTGACAGCGCTGAGGTACAATCATACCAAGTCGCGCTTCTGGCTCTTACGCCTCTTCAGATTATTCCGGTCGTGTCTGCCTCCCTGCTTTCCCAGGTGACTTATACTTGGATCACACCGATCATGGTATTTATTCCGCGAATTGTCTATTAAACGGTCTTACTCTCATTCCAGTTGCTCGGATACCAGCGAACTCTGCAGCCACAGACCTGTGGGAAGATGGCACCCCGACCAGGAGCAGGGTATCTTTTCAGAGAAACTCGACGCTGCTTGGGATCAGCGGGTCAAATCCGCAAGCGCATGGAATGTCGGTCTCGAGGACGGCCGATCCAACCCTCCGCTATTGACGCGTTTTTTATGGTCCTCTTAAATCCCTCAAGGGAGGCCTGCATTATAGCGACTACCGGTCTGCTTTGGAGCAGCAGTGGCGCGAAGCTGACGGCCGCAGAGAGGCAAGTCTGACTTGGGCGCTCAATGACGTTTTTTGGCCCTATATTCTGGATCGGAGGTGCTTCCAAGGTTAGATTGAAGCAAGAGCTTTTCCCAATCTCAGAACTTATGTATTGTAATCCTTTAGGTGCTCGGTGATACCGCTCAGCTAATGGGACCCTATTTTGGTCAGGGTAAGTCGCAGAACCATGAGGAACAAACTTTTTTTAAAATCGTTTTTCAACCAGGCAATAATCAATTTTGCTAAAGCGCGTGCGGCGGCAAGGCAGGATGGAACGGATATTCCTTCAATTGGCCGTGGTGTCGGTATGGCGTTCGGTCTCTTCGGTGTCGTGGTCTTCGCCAGCATTTTTCAACATCAAGTGACGTCACATACCATTCTAACGCATTATCACTAATGACATTATTGTAGTTCTTCTTCAAGAGTATGAGCACGGGGGTGCTCGTCCGCGCCGCACTCACCGCTTGTATTACAAACGTGGAGTTCGTTTGACTGGGAAAGCTCGCACCACTCTGACAAACTCGGACATTTTGAACCATGTGTCGACCGATGTATGCAGCTGGGTCTCACGGTTGAAGCTTAAAACTCATGACGACTTTAGGTGAGCCGGATTGACGCCGCTGTTCAGTGGTTCGTGAGTACTTTCCCATGGCAGCACACCGCTGCATCGTTTTTAATTTTGTCCAATCACAGCACGCCGGTGAGGTCATCGCGGATCATGAGCCCTTGTTCCGTAACTAACAATCATAAGCTTGGACCTCGCCCATACAAGGTTCAAACTATTGTTACTGGTCATGAAGAAATACTGAAGCGCGTTGACAGTGCTTATATGCCTAATTATCCTCGTTACCCAGGTAGCTCTCTTTTCCAAGATTTTTTTCTCGCCTGACGCTTGGTAGCTTGGACCTTCGGCACTGGCTGGGTTCTCCTTATTCCTTTTCATTATCCCTATCCAAGAGCGCATCATGGGTCATCAGTTCAGACTACGACGTGATTCCATGAAATTTACTGATCAGAGGTCCGGGGGTTTTACTCGAAATCCTGGGTATAATTTTTATATAGCTGTCAAACCTTCGTGTTTATTTCTCGATTCACAGGTTCAATGCGGGTCGTGAAATATTTCTGTTATGAAGTTCCATTCTTCAAACGTAAATATTGTTTCCGTTCAGGGAAACTCAACTGACCGTTGTCCAGGGATCTTTGACCTTCGTAACAACGAGCTCCGTGGAATTCGCAAGATCCAACATTCGCAATCCGCCAAGTGAGTTTGTGGTTATGGACCGCATCCTATTTAACCCGCGAATAGTCTTGCATTGGCATTCTCGCTACCAGTTCTTGCTTCAACCCTCGCATTTGTTACTTATACTCGGATTACGGAGGGGTTCGACGTTGCGATCATTTTCTCATCGTTCAGTTTATTCCAGGTAATCCATTATTCGCTTGTGTTGGCGTACCGAGTAACCCGTTTTGTATAGTTACTCCGGCAACCCATGACGTTCATGCCAAGAGCATTGGCCAGCATCGCCGATTCCCGGAACGCGTTGCAACGGTTGTCACTTGTGTTCCACGCCGAGGTCCTCACCGACGTCCCATTTGTCGTTGACCCAAACCAGAAGCTTGCGTTGGAAGCCAGAAACGTCACATTCGAATGGGAAAAGTCCGCTCCAAAGGATGTAAAGAATACCAACGACAAGGCTAAAGATGACTCCGATTCGCACGACGGGCCCTTCCAGGTGCGAAATATCAACATTTCGCTCCCGGGGGATCCTTGCGGGTATCGTCGGCAGCGTCGGCTCTGGCAAATCGTCGCTTTTGCAGGGTTTGATAGGGGAGATGAAGAAGGTTGAGGGCGAGCTTTCATTTGGAGGCCAAGTAGCATATTGCCCCCAGACGGCTTGGATTCAGAATGCAACTGTGGTTAGCAGCGCTCCCCTCTACGCTAGATATGTTCAAACTTTAACCGGCTGCTAGAGAGAAAATGTGCTGTTTGGCAAGCCCTTCGACTCGGATCGCTATTGGAGCGTGATGGAGAAGGCTTGTCTCCTTCCCGATTTGCAGCTTCTGGCGGACGGCGACCTGACTGAGGTATTTAACTTATTATCGGCCACTTGTTTTTAGTCGCTGCTAAACATTGATATAGATTGGCGAAAAAGGTAGTTAGATCATTCATCCATCGACGCTGTTTAACACACGCCTCGGGATGCAGGGATTAATTTATCTGGCGGCCAAAAACAACGGGTGCGATTCTTTCAGAAAATTCAACCTTAGGATCATTTCTGATTTCTTACTCCAGGTAAACATCGCCAGAGCTCTCTATTACGGCGCAGATGTCGTGATATTCGATGATCCGCTGTCCGCTGGTCTGTATCCATGAATGGGTCCCGCTTTGCCTCGAATTGATTTTTCTTTTCTCAGTCGACGCCAACGTTGGAAAGAGCCTGTTTCACAATGCCATTCTCGGCCTCGTTCAGCAGGGAAAGACTGTCATTCTTGTCACGCACGCTTTACACTTCCTGTCTCATTGCGACTTCATTTATACCATGGAGGATGGGATGATCGCTGAACAAGGATCGTACCAGGAGCTTCTTGACAAGAAGGGAGAATTTGCGCGTCTTGACACAGAATTCGGCGGCACCGAGGCTGAGGGTGAGCCCTCGGCAAACATCCAAATGATCAGCGCCAGCGAAGTGGAAGAGTTGAAGTTGAAGTCTGCCCAAGCCGCCGGAACGGGCAAGATAGAAGGCAAGCTGATGACGAAAGAGCTGCGAACCACGGGATCGGTTTTCCTGGAAAGGTATCTCCGCGTTTGTCGTACTTCGACGTTGCGTTCCTCACTGGCTTCTCTAGTTTACGGAAGCTATCTCAAGGCGGGGCGTGGGTATATTACACTGCCACTTGTTGTGCTGGCCGTGTTGGTCACACAAGGATTTCAGGTCACCAGCGCCTACACCTTGGTTTGGTGGCAAAAGGAGTAAAGCTTTGCTACGTCATCCACCCTTTCAAAGTTGCTCACATTTTTTCCAGTGCGTTCAACCGATCATTCTCATTCTATCAAACTCTATATGCAACTTTGGGTATATCACAGGCGTTGTGCATGTTTTTCATGTTAGTTATCACCGCCCTTGGTGTATTTTGTGCTCATTCTTTCCGATCAGGGGTGTTGCAATCGATATTTTGACTATGACGGCGTCGCGCAATCTGCACCACATTTCGGTCTTCAACATATTATACGCCCCGATGTCTTTCTTCGGTGGGTGTCTTTAAATCCTGACATTTGCTGTTCTGACTCAAAATCAACGGTTAGACACTGTCGTACGTCTCGATTTCTTCTTTCTTTACCAGAATTGGCGCTAACACGGCCCCAAGCCCATGGGCCGTATTATTGGTGTTTTCGGAAAAGACATTGACAGTAAGTAGAATCATTAGTCTCCCTTTCATTCCTTTCTAACGGCCTCCAGTGATCGATAATATGTTGTCAAGTCGGTATATTTTCGAGCCCAGTTTTCTCTTTCACTCATTCACTTCCGTCCTTAGGTTCGCTGCGAGTGTGTAAGCAGCATTTTTCTTGCTTGTATACGCGATACTGAGCCTTCAATTCACTAGGCGCGATGGTCTCGTCGAACATGCTGAGCGCTGTAATTCTCATAGCAGTTCTTGAACACTATTTCAGTGCGCGATTTTACCAGCTTCCAAGAAGTTGAACTGATTCAGTATATTGTTGTAGTCATAGCCGCCCTGTTCGTGGCCGCCGGTTACAGCTATTTCGCTGCATTCTACAGAGCAAGTGCTCTCGAAGTGAAAAGACTAGGTATTACCCAATCACCGTTCCCTGTTTTGCGCTCATTTTTCCGATAGACGCCATGCTGCGTTCCGTCCTCTACGCTCATCTGTCGGAATCTTTAACCGGACTGCCAACCATCCGCAGTTACGGAGAAATCCCTCGCTTCATCGCGGCTAATAAATATTATATCGATCTCGAGAACCGCGCGTTGTATTTGACAGTCACGAATCAACGGTAGTATTCTCAACTGTTTACGCATGTTGTTCTCATCATATCCTCAGATGGATGGCCGTCCGCCTTGATATATGCGGAGCGTTTATGGTCTTCTTCGTAAGTCAAATTAGTTTGTCAAAGATGACAGTTAATTTATGGGACGTAGGTTGCATTGTTCGCGGTTGTTGGTGCTGACGGCATCAGTCCAGCGGAGATCGGCCTTGTTCTAACCTACACAGGTACTGACTTTCTTATTTTGGTATATATTACTCATGTCTCTGTAGCTCAACTCACGCAAATGTGTAGTATGGTCACCCGTACAACGTCCGAGGTGGAGGTCAGAAAAATACGCGACTAACATGCGCGTTTATTAACTCTTGATTCCTCGTTAGACTTATATGAACTCTGTGGAACGAGGTTAGCTGCTGTTCCACTTCTTTGGTCGTCACTAACATATCTTATTCAGTCGTTCATTACAGTCGGAATGATATGATCCCTCAAGAAGCCGCCTACGAGAGTCCAAAAGAGTATAAGCCTCCTGCAGAATGGCCGGCCCACGGAACCATCGAGTTCAAGAACGTCGAGATGAGTTACAGGGCTGGGCTCCCTAAAGTTCTGCGTGGTATTTCGATCAAGATCAATGCCGGAGAAAAAATTGGTGTTGTTGGAAGGTGAAACAATTACTACCCTCCCGTTTTGGCGCAGTAATTGACGCGGATCGCAGAACTGGAGCCGGAAAATCTTCCCTAGCCCTCTGTCTTTTGAGGATTGTTGAGTACTCTGGGTCTATAATCGTTGATGGGTGAGTGACTCTCTCATCCGCCTTGGCCGTGGACTGAGCCGTGTGTATTCAGTGTGGACATTAGGAAAATCGGTACGGGTTTTATCACTTCTTCCGGTGTCATTTACTGAGTTATGTTACAGGGCTCAAAGACTTGCGCACGAATATTTCAATCATACCTCAGGATGTGAGCTCGATCTATTCCTTAGTTAGTTATACATTACTTACTCTTATACTACCAGCCGATCCTGTTCAGTGGTACGGTCCGAACGGTGCTGGATCCCTTTAATCGATACGACGATGCACGATTATGGGATGCTCTGCGGCGTTCATTCCTTGTGAATTCCGGAACTGCCACACCCATGTCACTTGAAAGCGATGAAGTGGGTGTAAAAAGAAGCCGAATCGATCTTGACACTATCGTGGAGATAGATGGCGCCAACCTGAGCGTCGGGCAGAGAAGTCTTCTCAGTTTAGCTCGCGCATTGGTCAGGGCCCGTGTAGGAAATTTTATGTCATGCTAATAGAATTCACCACAGGTCAAAGACTCAAAAGTCGTCATCCTCGACGAAGCGACGTAGGTTTTCAAGAGTTCAACAACTGCACATATTTACATGATGACCAGCGCGTCTGTTGATTTGGAGACCGACAAAAAAATTCAACACACCATTCAAACCCAATTCAAAGACAATACTCTACTATGCATTGCTCGTGAGTCGACGAATTGTTCGATTGGCAGAAACTCAACTGTTGCAGATCGACTGAGGACGATCATATCCTACGACCGGATTCTAGGTGTGTTGCTACTACTTTGACGCTATGAATCCTTTCACTCACTCGGTTTTGCAACAGTTCTGGATGCTGGAAAGATTGCGGTTCGTGCATTCCCGTTCAGAATATCCAATCCTCACGATACCCCAAAAGGAATTCGACGCCCCTTTAACGCTCTTCAACCAGCCCGACAGTATATTCCGGGGACTGTGTGAAAAAAGTAATATTGATCAGATAGACATAGAGAAGGCCATCCTGCACGACAGGGACTTTGACGAATAATGGCCCGAGGTCTGTGAGTAGTTAGAAATCAATCTGTAGCAACTAGTCTGTGTGGTTCTGTTATTCAACAATCAATTTTCGCGTCGCGTCAGTTCACGTGCCTCAACTTTTTTTTTTTTTTTTTTTTTTTTTTTTGAATCTGCATTTATATACCGCAACAAGTACACTAACTACTAAGACGCGGTGCCCCTTGAAGGGGGCCATGGGCATGTAAGGGGTTTAGTGGGGGGGCTTTGGTGCGGGGATTGTCAAGGGTAGTGATGTGAAGGGGGGGATGGAGCTAGGTGTGTAGTGGGGGTTCGCCGGTGACCACGTGCCTCAACTGCCTTGGTAAAATGGTTCCCGTAACTGCCCCAACCGCGCCCGCCGCAAAGACCAAAGTACGCGACTGGAGTATATGAGGTGATAGAGGATCCATAATTTACCAGACCTGCAGGCGAAGCAGAGATATCTAAAAAGAAAGAAGCAGAGAAGAAAAAACAAACCAAAGGCTACAACCGGGGGGACGCCTGGATCTGACGACGACAAGGATGCAGAGAGTGCTTCTGGCGCGGACAGCGACGAAGAAGGGCCACAGGATGTCGCCCCAGTAGTGGAGGACACTGTGCAGCCTGAAGTAAAACCGCGAAAAGAAAAACGGGCCAAAAAGCGCCAGAAGGTAGTCGATGAAGGAGAAAACGCAGAAATGGAAGAGGCAGAGGCGGAAGTGCTGGATGTTATTGAAGTGGATGCTGAGCCTCCTACTCCATCTGCCGCACCGCTACCGAGCTTGCCCTCCTTCCCCTTACCAGCCCTTCCCGATGCTCCTTCAAAATCTGTGCTGGCTTTACAGGGCCTGGACCAGGCGTTAGTTGGCGCAGAGATTGTAGACGCTGCTAAGGCATTACCTATACCACACGAGGGAGAAGACGATGGAGGCACCGGGCTGAGCGAGAAAACCAGAAAAACGGCTCATGGACCTTGGAATCGTCGAGCTTTTCGCAGGTGTGTGGCATTTAAACGTGGATCTCATATTCCTCATATACTTCTCCTAGTCCAAACAAGCCTCTTGCCCTTTCTGCTTCCGCCGAACCATTTACAAAGATCACTCTACCGTCCCTTTGATCCTCCACGCGACGTCTGTGTGTCTGCTCCCACTGGCAGTGGCAAGACGCTAGCCTATGTGGTACCGATCGTTGAGGTAGCTAAATTCTGTTCAATAGCCAACGGCATGTCCCGACGTGTCTTACAGATACTTTCGGTCAGAGTAGTCACTCGTCTCCGCGCACTGATTGTGCTCCCTACAAGAGATCTAGTTACTCAAGTGCGCGAAACCTTCGAAGCAGTTGGGAAGGGACGTGGCCTAAAGGTTGGTCTCCGTGGTCTTTCTTGTCCTCGATCTTAGAGTAAACTAGATAGGGACAGCAACTGGTCAACACTCCTTCACACACGAACAGTCGCAGCTGATAGAGGACCGAACAACTCCGTACGTGCATGCAACTCATATATTTTACTCCCTGTTGACCTTCCATCAGTCTCGTCGGCGGGTCCAGTAAGGTCGACGTTCTCATCTGCACGCCTGGAAGGCTTATGGACCACTTGAATGGGACTCCTAATTTCTCTCTGCAACATCTGAGATTTCTTGTCGGTCATTTTTTTTTTACTATGCTTCTTTCCTAAACATGCAGCAGGTTATTGATGAAGCAGACCGACTTTTAGCTCAGTCATTCCAAGACTGGCTAGTACAGGTCTTGGCTGCGACCCGTCCTGTTCAAACAAGGGCTTCACCTACTGGGTACACCCTTCCTCTACACCACGATGCCGTTGCCCCCGCTTTCCTCAAACTCCTCCCGTACCCCGACATCCCGTCTTTCATCACGGAGCAGAAGGAATCCTCTTGCCAAAAGCTTTTGTTTTCTGCAACGCTTACCCGGGACCCAGGCAAACTGGCGGCGCTGGAATTAAGGAACCCCAAGTATTTCGTGGTCCAGGAAAAGAACGACACGTCTGGGGTTTTGGGCGTGGCCTTGGACAAATTCACGATGCCCGCAACGTTAAGCGTAAGGCTCCCATCTCCACTCATCTTACTATGCTCATTTTATGGCGATATCAGGAGCACATGCTAGTGTGTGAATCGTCGGTGAAGCCACTCGTCTTCTTCCATCTTGTGTATAACCACGCCGTAACGAATGCACTGGTCTTCACCAAATCCGCCGAGTCGACGGCACGCCTTGTACGGCTGTTTGATTTCTTCGACGCCGCCCGACGAACGGGAGTAGGCGGGACCCCGCCGGCATTTGTCGCCCGTGCTTATTCTAGCGATCTTAGCCCGACCGACCGCAAGTCAATTTTGGAACAGTTCAAGGCAAAGGAGATACAAATGTATGCCCTTCGAGACGACATTTATGTCTTCTGCTTACACGTCGGTTTTGTAGCCTTGTGTGCTCGGATCTCATCTCCCGCGGTATCGACATCAGCCACGTTTCGCATGTCGTTAGCTACGATGTGCCGGTAGATATGCGCAAGTACGTACATCGCGTTGGCCGAACTGCGCGCGCTGGGCGGGCAGGGGACGCTTGGACACTAGTCGAAGAGCAGGAGGTACGATATGGCATTTTTTTTTATCCTTGTCTTGCGTTTTATTTCGCATTTAGGCACGGTATTTCAAAACGATGATGAAGCACGCGGATCATATAACAAAATTAGACGGATGAGGGTCGGCGAGAAGGAACTCGCGCCTTTGACAAGTTATTATGAAGCACGTCACTGTTTTATTCCTTTCTGCCCGCGCTGACTTTTTTTTTCAAGGCGGCACTTGGGGAATTAAAGGAGGTATATAGCCGTATATAGCCGAACCTGGGATTTTAACTCCGAGACTCAGAGCTCAGCGCTCAGCGCTCAGATCGGTCAGATTGCTGAATATCCGCCTTAGCACCTTAGCCATCTTCACGAAGGGTTTATTATTGGATACAGCTCCTCCTCCCTTACTCCCTCGATTTTCTTGTTTCGTTCGAGTGCTATCGGACGAACTGGCCGAAGTAGATTGGTCAGCTATCGCTCGTCCCGGCGGATCATTGTCCTTTACTGAAATGACGGCCTTCGGACCCGGGCCGCCACCTAATAGACTATAAATTAGTATAATCCTCATCGGCGATGGAGATTATCCGGTGCCTGCGGTTCGGCATGAGATTTCTGCTTATTTAAGTTATTAACTTCAAGAGCAATAGACTACAATCTGGAAGTTAGGTACATCTGTAACATACATTCGCTAGACCGACCAATCTCTCGTATGAAGACAATCGTTCATAGAGACGATTGTCTTCATACGGAGATCGGTCACCGGTCTATACATTCACGTCTGATGGGACCGCATGCCGGCAATCCTCCTCCTCCTCAATCGGTGCCTGCGGCACATTCGGCATGAGGTTTCTGCTTATTAACTTCAAGTTGGGTTCCTCGGAGAGTCTCCACCTGTGCGAATCATTTCCCTTCCTCATGGCCAAATCTGAAGTTGGTGATCCTGCACAGTCCAGGGAGTCGACGGCATCTACAGAGGATGTCACCGACGAGAAGCCCAAGACGCCCATATTTGTTGGATACACCCGATCATGGTGCGTCATTCTAACTTCTGGCATTCTGGACGTCAAGCTAAATTATCGAACAGGCGCACTCGAGTTCCATTCACGTCCACTAAGCCACCTCCCCCCCCTGGCGGCACCCTCGATGATGCCCGACCATCGCCAGAAATGACCGCGCCTTGGTATAGTCTCATCTTCTTCAATTGGCTTACCCCGTTGCTCGGGTTGGGATATGCGCGCCCATTAGAGGCAACAGATCTGTATAGCCTTTCGGATGAGCGCAGCTCCGCGTACATTGCGGAAAAAATCACGGCCTCTTTCGACAGACGGCACAAAGAAGCTATCGAGTACAATACTCGTTTGGCAAATGGAGACGTCAAGCCTGGCTTACGCGCTGTTTGGTGGACACTCAGAGGTAACAAGGCTGAGCGCGAAAGACGATGGAGGGAGGTTGATGGCAAACGCACGGCCTCTCTCGTGTGGGCTATGAATGATAGTGTCAAGGTTCGTAGATTAATTAAATATCGTGTCCTGCTGTTTATCGACACAAAGTGGTGGTTTTGGAGTGGAGGTGTGCTCAAGGTCATCAGCGACACCTCTCAGATCACAAGGTATGAGTGGACTTGAATTGTCATCCCCATCTAAGCAATTTTTTTCTCAAGTCCGCTGGTGGTTAAAGTAGGAGAATACACTCTGAATTCCTTGTCAACTGCTCAGTATCTTTACCAGGCGATCATTAAATTTGCCACGACCTCCTACACGGCACATTTGAGGGGTAGTACTCCGCCGCCTATTGGAGAGGGTGTTGGACTCGCCGTCGGTCTGTTGCTTATGCAACTTATTGCGAGCATGTGTATGAACCAGTTTTTTTATCGCGCGATGGCCACCGGAGTTCTTCTTCGTGGGGGGTCTAATCACTGCCATCTATTCACGATCCCTCCGCCTCACATCGCGCGCTCGCTCGACACTCACGAATGGGAAACTCGTCAACCACATCTCCACTGATGTCTCGCGGATTGATTTCTGTGCAGGCTTCTTTCATATGGCAAGATTTTCAACGGTGGAACTCGGGATGAAACTGATATTCTCCCATCTAGTCTTGGACAGCTCCAATCCAAATGGCTATTTGCCTTTTGTTCTGCTCATCCTCAACCTTGGTCCTAGTGCTGTATGTGCAATACGCTCTGTCCGTTAAAAACGCACTGAACGACACATCTAGCTTGCTGGGTTTGCCTTCTTTGTTCTCGCCACTCCCGCACAAACAATGGTGATGAAACGCCTGTTCATGTTCCGACAAAAAGTCTATGGTATGGACGGATAAGCGTGCCAAATTGCTGCAAGAGCTCCTGGGAGGCATGAAGATCATTAAGCTGTTTAACTGGCAATCTCCGTTTCTCGCACGGATTGGTGGATATCGGCAGAAGGAAATGGCGTACGAGCCACCCAATATCCATTTGGATGATACTAACCAGTCTGCAGGTACATCCGCTCTCTACTCTTGCTGAGGTCGGGCACAAACGCCGTCAGCATGTCAATGCCTGTATTGGGCTTCGGTGCTCGCTTTCCTGGCATTCTCTTTGTCAGGACATACCCTGGAACCGGGTATCGTTTTCGCTTCCTTGACGTTGTTCATGCTCTTAAGGCTCCCTTGATGTTCCTCCGTGAGTTATATGTTCACCCCTTGGTATGGGTCTTTACGCCGCCTATAGCGGTTTCCCTCAGTGCCATCGCCGATGCTTCGAATGCGACCCACCGTCTGTACGACGTTTTCGTCGCAGAAACGTTTGAAGATGCGCAGATCCGGGACGCAGAGCTTGATGTCGCCGTCGAGGTGAAAGGCGCCACCTTCACGTGGGATTCTCCGCCGCCCGAAGAGGAAGAGAAGAAACGGAAAGGCAAGCATGCCAAACCACTTGAGCGAGCTGCAAAAGTGGCTGCCGCCGCCGTTGCCGCAGAGCAGGTTAAAATCGACCAGGAGAAGGTCTTCAAAATGCCGGATCTGAATCTCTCCGTTCCCAGAGGTGCCCTAGTCGCGATCGTTGGTGCGGTACGCCAGTTTTGCTGTTATTCGCGCCATGTATTCCCAATTGATTGCCTGTGCAGGTCGGCAGCGGGAAGACCTCCCTCCTGCAAGGTATGATTGGCGAGATGCGGAAAACTTCCGGGACTGTTAAGTTCGGCGGCTCTGTCGGGTATTGCCCCCAAAGTGCCTGGATTCAAGTCAGGTTTTTTATGTCTTGTAATGCGGGCACTAAACGGTTCCTTTCAGAATGCCACAATACGGGACAATATTTGCTTCGGCTTGCCTGTATGGGAAATCCTCCTCTGAATCTTGCACTTACCTGACCGTCGTCTCTCTCCAGTTCGAGGAAGAAAAATATTGGAAGGCCGTCAATGATTCGTGCTTGCAGCCGGATCTAGATATGCTTCCCAATGGTGACTTGACCGAGGTTGGTTTCCAATGTTTCTCTTTCGTCAGTCGCTCACTCATCGTGCTACATATCAGGTTGGAGAAAAGGTGGACATCCTGGAGCGCATCTCAGGTCGTTATCTAATGTAATCCTTCAGGGCATATCCCTGTCTGGTGGTCAGAGACAGAGGTTGAATATATGTATGACCCTAACCCTAACCTAACACCATTTATTTCGCTGACCATAGATACAGGTCGCTCCATTTACTCCGACACCGACATTCAAATATTTGACGTACGGACCGCTGTCTATTGTCCATCGTCAATCTAACTCGCAGTACAGGATCCTCTGAGTGCATTAGATGCTCACGTCGGGAAGGCTGTCTTCCACAACGTTCTCCAAAACACGCTCGCCGGGAAGACACGTATCCTCGTAACGCACGCCCTCCATTTCTTGCCATACGTGGACTATGTCTTTGCCATTGCAGATGGCCGCATAACTGAGCGAGGAACATACGCAGAGCTGATCAAGAATGACGGGGAATTTTCCAAATTCGTCGCTGAGTTTGGCTCGAAGGAGCAATCGAGTTCTGGTCCCGACGAAGAAGAGGAAGCTGCGGCCGCCCCAAAAGCGGATGCACGGACAAAATCGGCCGGCGCTGCCATGATGCAGGCTGAGGAGAGAAACATCGGAGCGATCGGCATGGATGTGTACAAGGCGTATCTTTCCGCAGGCAACGGGAAAGTCATAGTCCCATTACTTATTCTGTCCCTCGTTCTCCTCCAAGGGGTTTGTGTCGTCTTCCCTTTTTGATGCGGCATGCTGCTAATTCGGCTACTTCAGGCAACTACGATGTCCTCATACTGGTTTGTTCAATTCCTCCGTTTTCAGCCGGCATGTTCACAGTAGTGGTTATTCAGGCTTGTATATTGGCAGGAGAACAAATTTCGTCAATCTCAAGGCTTCTACATAGGCATCTATGCTTTTTTCGGTGGCGCCCAGGCCCTTGCCTTTTTCTTGATGGGAAGCACATTCGCTCTGCTTACGTATTTTGCTTCGCAAAATCTACACAAGGTCCTTGCTCTCCGTCTTGTTTCTCTGCGTACTCAGACTCAGTATTTGGTAGAGAGCGTTGACACGCGTGATGCATGCTGTGAGCAGACTCCAATCGATTTCAATTTACTTCACTGACACGGTCACGTGGCAGCCTATGTCATTCTTCGAAACCACGGTGATCCTCCTCTCTTTTTTTGGGGAGTCCCTCAGCTAAGACTCCTCTTCTTTGAAGCCCCTCGGACGCGTGATGCACCGTTTTACCAAAGGTGGATTCTCTTGGCTAAGTAATTGACACGAGTACTGAAATGACTTCCAGATTGTGACACCATTGATAGCACCCTGGGCGAGGCGCTGAGGATGTTCTCGGCTACCCTCGCAAATATAATAGGCGCCATCATCCTGTGTGTTTTCCTCTTACCATATCATTCTTGACCCCTCTTCCCGTGCTTACTGTATGTCTGTCGTTGACCAGGTATGAAATGTTGCCTCATATTGCTCCACTTGCTCTAACGCATTTCGAAGAATTGCGGTTGTCTTGCCTTGGTTCTTGATAGGCGTGTTCGCCATCCTGCTCGTTTATGTGTACTTTGCGGCATTCTACCGTGCCAGTGCGAGAGAAATCAAGGTACACACATCACGTTGAACACTCGAGCCCTTTGCTTATGTCGTTTCCAGAGACTTGGTATCTAAATTGTGCTCTTGCATGGTCCCCCCCCCCTGATTTGTATGTACAGACGCGATCCTGCGGAGTGCTCTTTACTCGCATTTCAGCGAGAGCCTGTCGGGTCTGGCCACGGTGCGTATCGTAACTACCAGTACATATGCGCTACCGTTCCTGAATTGCGCGTGCTTAGATCCGTGCTTATGGTGTGGCGGATCGCTTCCGAAAGGACAACGAACGCCTTATTGATATCGAGAATCGGTATGTCTTGTGTTTTCGTCTGACCACGTCATCATTGACTCCTCTTCCAGTGCTTACTGGATATCTGTCGTTAACCAGGTATGAAAAAATGCTTCATGTTTATTCCTCTTGCGCTAAGCATCCTCCTTCGACCTCAGAGATGGCTGGGAATTCGCTTAGATTTTCTTGGTGCGGGATTAACATTCATCG
The DNA here is from genome assembly GCA_029282285.1 of Mycena rebaudengoi. Taxonomy (NCBI): domain Eukaryota; kingdom Fungi; phylum Basidiomycota; class Agaricomycetes; order Agaricales; family Mycenaceae; genus Mycena; species Mycena rebaudengoi. Next base: position 15,728 of record JARJCX010000654.1, read on the forward strand.
TCGCGATGCTCGCTGTTGGCTCCAGGTTCACCGTCTCACCGGCGCAAACGGGTCTCGTGCTGTCTTACATTCTCAGCGTCCAACAAGCGTGCGTGCCAGCCGTCCTAGTCTTAGCTTAGGCTTATTTCGTCTCTCGCCGTGCAGGTTCGGGTGGATGATCCGACAAAGTGCTGAGGGTGGAAAAACGATATGAACTCCGTCGAACGTGTGCTACACTATGCGACGTCCGTTGAGCAAGAGGCGGCTAATGAGGTGCCGGAGAAGAAGCCACCTGCGCCATGGCCTTCTCGTGGGGAGATAGAGCTTAAAGACATTGTTCTGAAATATCGTCCTGGTCTCCCAGCTGTGATTAAAGGTCTGTACAGTTGCTCCCCCCTTTTTTCGCCAAAGTCTGATCGGGTCGACCAGGTATCTCCATGAATGTCCGGGCCGGTAAGCGCGATGGTGTGGTATCAGTCGTGGCTGTTGCTAATGCACACCCTACCCAGGCGAGAAAATCGGGATTGTAGGGCGCACAGGTGCTGGGAAGAGCTCAATCATGGTAGGTGATTTTTACTTCTTTTCTAACTGGGTCTGATACGGCATGTAGTCCGGTATAGAGTTTTTTTTTGTGCTTTCTACCTTGTTGTACTTAACACTTCACAGCCCTGTTCAGGCTTGTCGAACTTACCTCTGGCTCCATTCTCATCGACGGCATCGACATCTCCGAGGTTGGCCTTGCTGACTTGAGAAACGGATTGGCCATCATTCCACAGGTACAATACCTCCCTCTTCCTTATCGTGACCTCAGAACATCCTCTTTTATAGGATCCGCTCCTTTTTTCTGGTACTCTGCGATCAAACCTTGATCCATTTAATCGCGCCGACGACGCAACACTTTGGGACGCCCTGAGACGATCTTACCTCGTGGAACAGACCAAACGAATAACGGAAGGCGTTGAGGACGACATGCCAACTGGATCGAACACTCCGATGAACAAATTCACGTTAGATACTGTTATTGAAGACGAGGGAAACAATCTGTCCGTCGGACAACGGTCACTCGTTTCCCTGGCTCGTGCGCTCGTCAAGGACGCTAAGGTCCTGGTTTTAGACGAAGCCACAGGTTGGCCACTTTCTGGCATTGCTTGCGTCACTAATTTACACCGCGTTTTAGCCTCCGTTGATTATGAGACTGACCGGAACATGTGCGTCTCGTTGTTGCTCGCCAACGAATACTGACCTGGCTTCAGACAAGATACGATCACACACGAATTCCATGATCGCACTATTCTGTGCATTGCTCGTAAGGGAATGACATATATTGATTTCGTGTTTCTAACCTATCAACAGACCGGCTCTCCACCATCATTGCTTACGACCGCATATGCGTCCTGGATGCTGGCCAGATAGCTGTTGGTTTATTCCACTTCTCCAAAAAATGCAACTGCTGACCCAACAACCGTTAGGAATTCGACACTCCATCCAGCCTGTTCCAAATTCCGGGAGGCATATTTCGGGGGATGTGTGACCATTCCTCGATTTCTCTTGAGGATATCAAGTTGGCTGCAAAGACGAGGGCGGAGCAGAACCGTGACTAAAGCATAGTACTGTATTAATTCTATCATAGCATTAAGCAGGATATATTTTTCCACGTCGGAATGTTCAGTGAACATCGGCTGTGGACTTAGCAGGGTACGACATCTGTCATTCAAAGGCGCAGCTAGGAACCAGTACTTTACTTTAGGGTACTTTATCTGCAAAATCCAAGACAGTCGTTTGATCGAAGCTGATTTAAATAAAATTGCAAGTTCAAGAGTAGAACAAGCTGAAGGTTCAAAAGTATATTTTTTTTTTCCCGAGCGGGATGTAAGAAAATGAATGCTCAAACCTTGGAAAACCAGACTTCCGCTCTCTCCTGGAGAGTGTCACCCTTCCGCGGACCGACTCTGGCCCCTTCACCCCAGAGACCAAACATGGCAAATCCGATCTCGTTACCTTCAACACCCAGTTTTGCGACCAGCTCAATCACCTGCTTCACCCAAAACTGTCCAGCAACGTCGGTTGGCTGCAATAACTCAGAGTTGAGCGCAGACCAAACGGAGTATTCAATAATACGACTCCACCAGGCCTTAACAACCCCGTCATATTAAACACATTGCCAGAATAATGAGCGAGCCGAGCATAGTTGGTTACTTCTGTATCCCATTTGGCAATGAATGTGGGCACGTCGGGATCGATCACACCGGGTAAAATAGTGGGGACTTCCGCAGCGATCCGGTCACAGGACTCGCTATTGGTGGTTGTGTTGAGGGTGAAAAGGCAGAAGTTCAGGGTCCCATAGCCCAGGTTCTTGTAAGTTCCCGTGATGGTAGCAAACGGAGCACTGGAGGCTCGGCATCCTTGGGACGGGGGTTCGGCGGCGGCATTCTTGCCCTGGCCTCCTCAGCAGCGCGGAACCTGAATCCAATTATCAGGAAGGGAACATAACTGGCAAGAATTGCTTGCCTCGCAGTCCAATCTATGGGTTCGAGCCGGAGAAGAGAGAGTCGAGAATACGGTATTTCACGGACTCCATGATTAGGCTCCCGAAATTATCATCATTCGACAAGAACCGCGACTCCCAGATTCTCATGCGGAAATCGCGTGACTTGGGTGAGGAATCCTTGTAATATGGGTGAGATAAAAATGGGTGGTGAACTGAAGTATGTGCAGTACCAGGGACAGATCCGCCATGCTTGAGTTAAAAGAATGGTGATCATGCTGGCTCTTGGAGAGGGAAGTCGAGGGAACATACTTCGATAAACTCTGGCAGGCGACGCCTAAGCTTCGATGAAGAAATATGGTTGTTTACACACCATAACCTCGATAAGTACCTCGCATCTGCCCCCCACCATACACGACCGGAGACAGCTCGGGGTTGGTATCGCCTAAATTAATGACAAAAATGATAAAATATCGGCACAAAATCCACCATGTAAAGGAAAATCGCGTACGCAACAGGCTCTCTCACCGAGACGCCAATCGCGACCTCACGACTCACTTCAGATGGAATAACAGTCTCGTTCCATTGATTTTTTCCCTCAGTGAGGAGCATCTGGAGCCAGGATGGCCTGGGAGGGAAGATAAGCGGAGATCTTTCATAGCGGATATGAAACAGAACCATGTCGTGGAGCGCTGGAAATAACGCCGCCAGCACCGGATATCTCTGCGTTCATTCGATCAACAATGGGGCTGGAAGGCAGAAAATTCCTCACGATGGGTTTCGTTTTCGCTTTGGTCCCAGAAGGGTAGGGTCCTAATAGTACCTTGAAGAAAAAGGATTTTCAGTCACGTTTGCCCCATCCCTGGCAAAGGAGTCGGCTAGATGTCCTGTTTTGATTGCATCGGCATAGAAATAGGTGGTATGATTCATCCCGAGTGGCTTCAAAATGTTTTTGTGAACGTAATTTTCGAACGTCGTGTTCAAGAGCACTGGTGGCAGATAGGAAAGAGCGGTGTACATGTGGTTATTATATTGGTAATGTTCCCTGAAGCCTGTGGATGGTCGGAGATATTGGAAACGTGCAAGCTTGGACTAGGATGAGCCACTCCAGGTACAAAAATAAAGTTCTCCCCAGACTTACGATATCAGGGATGGTATCGGAAATTGTGGACATGAGATCGTGTCGTGGAAGACCCGTGCGATGGCTATAAGGTCGACAATTGTGCTCTCGCTTGTCGCCAACCGGATCCATCAGCTTCCAGTCCGGGATGAGAGTAGCAATTTTGGACGTCCAAGAGATGCGAGGGGTGAGTGTCTCATTGGAGATTAGCAGTCCAGTGGCCAGAATATCAAACAGCTAAATTAATCTTCATGTTGGTGAGAGAAGGACGGGAAAAAGGAGACAAACTTTGGAATTCGACCCCATAGCGAAGAGCGTGTCGGCAAGTGACCTTTTTTAGGCCGTCGGATGAGGCATTTCCATAACCTTTACTTTCTAGCACCCAGGATCCATGAGCGTCCTTGTGGACAACAGCCACTCCAACGCCGCCGGGTACCTGGAATGCCTGCAGAATATCTGCAATTGCAGCATCGATATGAGGAGTGAGGACAGACGCCTCCTTCGAAATGTACAGTGGCTGCTGAGAGTCGAAGTTCGGACTCGGAGCTACAACAACCGTTGTAATGCAGAAGAAAGCAAGGGAGAGAAGTGAACGGGATGGCATAGCGCGAAGAGACACCGACTCTGAAGCGGGTCCCGGCAACGCAGGACTTTATCAAATGATTATCCCGAGCGCAGCACCAGATATTTTAAATCGTAAGCTGCGCGTGCACAACAGCTGGACAACAACAGTTGGTGCACAGTTGCCGCAGCAGTTGTGGAGTTGACTTCCTGTAAAATTCCTGACATTCATTGAGGTCCGGGCCGCCGGCGCTGATGATTGGATCCAAGTCACTCTGGCACGGCTCTGGTTGGTAACCAGAATACTAGTAAGGGACTGGCTCAAGTCGAAGAACTCAGGCGCAGCTTGGGCGCAGCTACTATTTCCACGCTTGACTCGGACAGATGTGCTTCAAATAAATAACTCACTGCGTGCTCTCATTTGCCATTTGCGCAGCCATCCCTTGCCTCCGACTCGGATTGTCTGTGGACAGTAAGGCGGCGTATGCGCTGCCTGTACCGTACGCGAGGGCTCAGGCTCCAACTAGAACATACAGGATAAAAACAGCGCTCAAATATCTTGTCTTGCTTTCTGTCGCAGGAGGACTATCGACTTTCCTGCCCTCATTGCGCAGCCAATCTTTCGAGGTGGTCCTAAAGCCCCTCGCAGCGCCAGAATGGAAGGACGATGTCTGGCCCATCCAAGCGCAGACCCTTGGGATATCTCAACCGACTTCCCGCATCCTCGACTGCTTGAGTACGACGTGACAGAGGGCACCTGGCTACGCCTCGATGTCCACCCGAAATCCGGCGACATTATCTTTGATATGCTGGGGATGTGTACTGTCTTGCAGGCGCCGAGGTCAGCGCGGCAGCGGCTGGAGTTGCCGCGACTGCGCGTCCTATTCTACGCGGTGTTCCGCATGATTCCGACCCGCACTTCTCCCCGGACGGGAACGACTTCGTGTTCACGAGCGACGCTGGCCTCGGCGTGCAGAACATCTGGATTAAGCCCTGGGCGGGATGCGAAGCGGCTGATCTTAGGTCCACCGCCGCGCAGGCGTCCAAAGCTCACGACGAAGCTTTGCTAGCCCAGGGCGTCAAAGAAACGACTGAACGACGCGCGAATCGACTTGTCCGAGAAGGGCGTCATGAAGGTAGCATGCTTTCCATTATTATTTGCGTGTACTCAAGGTCTCTGCAGCGAAGCGTGTCACCAACGAAACTTATCGCTATATCACTGATGCGCGCTTTCATCCCTCCGGCACCAAGGTCATCGCGACAAAATGGTACACGACCCAGCGCTCCCTCGGCGCAGGCGAAGGCTGGGAGTATCCCGTCGACAGCACGGGCAGTGGGAGAGCGCGTGGTGGGACGGACGCTCCCATTGGGTTGGACCAACGAACAGTACGGAGACCAGCAAATCGGCCCCGAACAATTCATATGGCGCGGACAGGACAGCCTCATTTATGCCAAGAACGTTCGCGACGTCAAGCGAATTTTCCTACAGCAAAAGTATGCACCTTCTGCCTTGGGTTGGTAAATACTGCTAACACAGGTCCTAGACGTTCACCAGGGCATATATTCGATCTTTTCAGTCAATCTGACTACGAATGCCGTGGAGACCCTCGTCGACGCGTCTCCCGGCGGTGCGAGCCGTCCCGAGCTGTCCCGCGACGGCGCCGCACGCTCGCGTTCGTGCGCAGGGACAGGGACCACGAATTGCTGGTCCTGAAGTACGTGAAACAGCCAAGCGTTTTAACCGTTCTAACGTGCACACAGAGATCTGCAATCCGGCACCATCCACCACGTCTGGGATGGGCTCTCCTACGACATGGGCGTCATCTCTGCTCCGATGGGAACGTACCCCTCCTTCGCATTCAGCCCCTCGGACGATGCAGGTGATCATCTGGGCCGCAGGGCAGATTTATTCCGTCCCGCTCACTACGAATGCTCTCGGCGAGCGCGTCGCGGACTCCTCGCGCTCCCCCGCGCCGATCCGGTTCAAGGCGCACATCGAGAAATACCTCGCGGAGACTCGGTCAGTGACATTCGATCTTGTGGGGGTCGGAGGCCGCGGCGACGCAGCGTGTGACGGCGTTCAAGGAGCTGCGCGCAGACGACAAGGGGCGGCGCGTCGTGTTCCAGGCTGCAGGCGTTACATTTATTCAGACGGTCGGAGAGTCTGAGGCAACGCCCGTCCCCGTACTACACAGCTCGGCGCCGTACTACTCTCCAGCATGGGTGCACGGCGCAGACCACCTGGTCCTTCATGTGAGGTGGTCCGATACCAATTTCTCTACCTTCGAGGTCTCCGATGTGAAGGCTGGGAAGGCACACGAGGTCGCTGGGCTCCCACTGGGACGCTACTTCTCACCGGTCGTATCAGAGCATGAGGGCCGGCACAGGAAGATCGCGTTCTTGAAGACAGGCGGTGACACGCTGACTGGGAACGTCGTCGCTACTGCCGGTGCGGGACTCTACATCGCCGACCTCACACTCCCGAGTGACGAGAGCAAGGAGGCTAAGATTGTTGGCATCCACTTTGTGCCCTCGGAGATCTCCACAGGCGATCGCGTCGACATGCGCTTCGTCGAGAAGGACGCAAAGCTGCTTGTGCAGCAGTCAGACCGGGCGTTCGTCATCGACTTGGGCGCCGGCCCGTCTGGTGCCGCGGGCAAGTATGCGCATACGACTGTTGCGTCCGGGCGGATGTCGACGGCGATTGCTGTGAACTCTCTTCATGAGGTGAAAAAATCCAACAAGAAGACATACGCTGCGGCCGGCATCGCGTTTACAGAGCGCTATCATGTATATTTTGTGCCGGGCGAGAACCTTGATAATGAAGAAAGAGTCTGGGCTAAACCGGCAAACGCCACCAAGGGCCTCGCGCGTTTGAGTTTGGATGGAGGGCATGATATCACCTGGAGCCGCGACGGCAAGAAACTGTTTTGGTTGTTAGGTAAGTGTACCATTTCTAACAGTACACCTCTGACAGTATGCAGGGCCCTACCTGCATTCATTGGAGGTGTCGAAGCTAAGCAAGTGTGCGTCGAAAATAAAGCATGACACCACGACCTTCGGGATCTCTTGTGTCAAGGGTCTTCTTGAGTACCAAGAGATCGTCGTCGAGCATTCCACGGACATTGCGCGCCTGAAGCGCGACTCTGCGGCTACACAAGCCAACAATGCCAATTCGGACGTTTTCGTCATCGTCAATGCCACGCTCCTCACGATGGAGACGGGGGATCCCGAACGAGATCTGATCCACGACGGCATGCTCACGATCCGCGGCGGTGTAATCGAGAGCGTCGGCACATCGGTCAACTTCGTTGTTTCCCTCTGGCGCAACGATTCTTGACGCGCAAGGAGGTTGGTATTGTTCCTTCGTAGGGATTCGGCGGCTGATGGCGCACTTTAGGTTTTGTGGTCCCCGGATTCATCGACGCACACGCTCACTGGGACGGATTCGGGAATAGGTATCCCGCCAAGTCGTGGGAGCTTGAAGCCTTCCTCGCGTATGGGGTGACCACGTTGCACGAGTAGGCTGTCGTCGAGGTTGTGATGGTATCGTGGACTGACGAGTTGCCTCAGTCCTAGCTCTGACAACGTGGAGGGATTCGATGAACGAAGTCGCGTAGAAAGGGGGCAACTCATTGGACCTCGTATTTTTTCTACCGGCGGGGTAATCTATGGCGCGGCAATCTCCGAGCTACACCAAGACGTTGTTGATGAAGCAGATGCCCATTCCGCCCTGTTGCGCTTAAAGGTCGAGGGCGGACCTGGAAGCATTTCGTACAAGAACTATAACCTCCCGGTCCGGTGGGTTACTACTAATTCGACCATATACATTTGTGATGCTGAGGTCATCCAGGGCGTCTCGGCAACGACTGCTCGCAGCGGCCAAGAATCTCACTATGCTCTGCGTGCCAGAGGGCGGGATGAACTACGACTGGGACCTGACATATATCTTGGACGGTGCGATTCTCTTCATTTGCACCCGCATGCCCTTGCGAACACTTTTTCAGGAATGACCACCCTGGAGCATTCGATGCCTGTTCCGACGCTGTTTGATGATGTGATCACTCTCTTTGCGCTGAGCGGAACCGGGTATACACCCACGCACCTCGTAAATTACGGCGGCGCATGGGGAGAACAACTTACCTGGGCCACGGAAGATATTCCCAATGATCCCAAGTGAGCAAGCACCATGTGGAACCGCGAGGCCTGTATCTCATTCGCGCCTTGCAGATTGCGGCAGTTCCTTCCTCACGACAGCTTGAACGTCTTGGCCGAGTCATCTGCCAGACCGAAAAGCTGTGAGCTGATCAGAGCAGCATTTCCTTACTGTGGACGCTAACGAATCTCGCAGCCTACGCATTGTATAACATCTCCGAATCCGCCGCAAAAATGGTGCGCAAGGGCCTCAAAGTCCATATCGGCGCCCATGGCGAACATCCGGTCGGGGTGAACTACCACGCCGAGATGAACTTCGCCAAGCTAGGCGGCCTGAGCAATTATGAGGTGAGGATGCATATCCTGAGGGGCTTCACTGCGACTTATGCTGTTGAGCACACAGACCATCGAGGCTGCGACGTCCTCGGCTGCCATCACTCTCGGCCTCTTCTCGTCCCTGGGCTCCCTTTCCCGGGGCAAACTCGCGGACCTGGTCGTCTACCCACCGGGAATCGACCTGCTCACGGGTGATTTGACTAAGACGCGCGATATCCGACTGGTGGCGCGGGGAGGGAGGTTTTGGGACGCGTCATCCATGGAGGAGGTGTGGCCGCTACAGCGCAAGCGGCAGGAGATGCCGCCGTTTAATGCAGAGTAGGACAGAGTATTTCTTCTTTCTGTTGAATGAAATATATGTGATTGATTGAACCTCGCGATCTTGCCGCCTCAGCTATCCATCCATCTGCCAGCCCACCTGGAATGCTTTAGTGCTTGGTTTACCGGGAAACGCCGGTGGTACGACGCATTCACTCCATGTGACGACACCAGCAACGGACACCAGCAACGAAAAGGCGCATCAGAATCATCATGGAGATATAATATTACCCAATGCGGAAGATAGCGGTTGTTTGTCCTTGTCTCGAACCGAATACGCACCGAATCGTCACCGAATACGCATGCCGAAAACAGATACAAGCGCGCAGGGAATTAAACAAGAATTACCCATGATGGCGATACAGATGTAGGGGGATCTAGGGATTACCACCTCGCTGCAGGCTACTCTCCTCCACTTTCAAGGATGTTTCAAACTATCCAAGCTCATCGCAATCGCCTTCTGTGTTTTCCAGTCAAATCCAATGTACACCTGCGCTCCTCCACGGCCCTCGTTGGAGCCACTGTTTTTGCAAGTCGTCTTTCGCCCGGCTCGTGGTAGTTGCAGTCTTCCAAGTTCATATTGATCATCAACTTGATATCAAGGTTCATATTATTATGTTCGCCTGATGAACTGGGTCCAACTAAAATGCTACTACTTACTTACTCGAGTAACAAACCCAATTCCAGTATAATTTGTAGCCAGAGTAGAAAGATGGAATAAAAGATCTCCGTCGTCGGCGGCCATGACAGAATTTGACGGTTACACCGAGTGTGTGCGCTGTGCTTTACACATCCATGGCCAATCTGTACCCCCCGGGCACCCGCGTCTGGCTCGAAGACAAGGAGGGCTGGTCCTCCGCCGAGGTCTCTTCGTGTACCAAGAGTACTACTACTAACACCCTCACGCTTGCTCTGACGGACGAAAATGGCAAGGTATGCATAGCCTCGCGACCGACTCGCAACCGAGTGCATATAATAAAATAAATATATAGGAATCCACCGTGACGGCTGCAGCAGGCGCGCTGCCCCTTCTGCGGAACCCAGCGCTGCTAGAAAGCGCCGACGACCTAGCGACGCTCTCGTATCTCAACGAACCCTCCAGCACGTACTCCCCATGATGCCAGCTTGATAACCCAGCGCTAACACGCGCTGCCCAGTTCTCCACGCGGTGCAGACCCGCTATGCGCAGCGCAAAATCTACACCTACAGCGGCATCGTGCTGCTCGCCGTCAACCCCTTCGAGCCCGTGCCGCTGTACACCCCGGAAATCGTCCAGCGCTACATTGGCCACACAAAGGGTGTGCTCGAGCCCCACCTCTTCGCAATCGCAGACGACGCCTTCGGCGCCATGGCCCTCGACGGCAAGGGCCAAACCATCATCGTGTCCGGCGAGTCCGGCGCAGGCAAGACAGAATCCGTGCGTGCTCTCCGTTTGCACTTATACATGTTCCTCACACTTTTTATATAGGCGAAACTCGTCATGCGCTTCATCGCCGCGCCCAAATCGCCCGGTGTCAACTCGGACACGAACTCGTTCGTCGAGGGCGCCAGCCAGGTCGAGCAGCAGATCCAGGCGACCAACCCCATCCTCGAGGCCTTCGGAAATGCCAAAACCACGCGGAACGACAACTCCTCCCGCTTCGGCAAGTACATACAGCTGCTGTTCGACGCGCAGCACCAGATTGTCGGTGCGTACTATAAACGTCCCTTTGACCGCTGATCTTACTGTTATACAGGCGCACGCGTGCGCACGTATTTGCTCGAACGCTCGCGACTGTCCTTCCAGGCGCAGACCGAGCGCAACTACCACGTCTTCTACCAGATGTGCGCGGGGCTCGGCGCACACCGTCTCGCGGAGCTGGGGCTCGACACGGACTATACGAAATTCCACTACCTCAACCAGGGCGGGCCGTCCGCCACGGTCGTGGGCGACGTGGAAAAGTTCCACGCGATGCAGGCGGCGCTCGGCGTCGTCGGCATCGACGCCCCGAAGCAGCGCGCGATATTCGAGCTGCTCGCCGCGCTGCTGCACCTCGGCAACATCAGCGTCGAGCAGACGCGCACGGAGGCGACGATCGACGACGCGGACCCCGCGATGCTGCGCGCGATGGACTTCCTCGGCGTCAGCGCAGCCGAGTTCAAGAAGTGGACGGTGAAGAAGCAGATTATCACCCGCTCGGACAAGATCGTGACGACGCTTACTGCGCCGCAGGCGGTCGGGGTGCGGGACAGCATCACGCGCTTCGTGTACGCGTGCCTGTTCGAGTGGCTTGTCACGGCTATAAACGAGAGCCTCACGGGCAAGTATGGCGACGCTGCAAGCCGCGCGGAGTCGTATGTGGGTGTGCTGGATATTTACGGCTTCGAGCACTTTGACAAGGTGTGTGTGTGAGGCATTACTTGATTGGTCTAACGGCGCATCTCCAGAATTCGTTCGAGCAGTTCTGCATCAACTACGCGAATGAGAAGCTGCAGCACGAGGTATGTAATGCGGACGCCGCCGCTGTACGCAGACACTGACCGTCTCCCAGTTCAACACCTACGTCTTCAAGCTCGCGCAAGAGGACTACGTCAAGGAGAAGATCGCGTGGACGTTCATCGACTTCTCCGACAACCAGCCCGCGATCGACCTCATGGAGGGTAAGCTCGGCATCCTCTCCCTCCTGGACGAAGAATCGCGCCTCCCGCTCGGCAGCGACGCGTCCTTCCTGCAGAAACTCAACACCCAGCTCGACAAGCCCGCGCACCGCGCCGTGTACAAGATGCCCAAGTTCGCCAACGCGGGTTTTACGATCGCGCACTATGCGCTTGACGTGACGTACCAGGTCGACGGCTTCCTCGAGAAGAACCGCGACACCGTGCCGGACGAGCACCTCGCCCTGCTCTCCGCGTCCACCAACCCCTTCCTGCGCGAGGTGCTCGACACCGCGCTGCACCGCAACGCCGAGCCCGCCGACGCGCCCGCGCCCGGCGGCGCGGTGTCGAAGATCCCGGATCCCGGGCGCGCGGCTCTCGTGGGCACCGCGGGGCGCGGCACGTCCGTGAAGAAGCCGACGTTGGGGTCGATATTCAAGGGCTCGCTCGGCACGCTCATGGAGATGCTGCGCATGACCAACGTGCACTACATCCGCTGTCTCAAGCCGAACCAGCACAAGGCCGCGTGGGAGTTCGACCCCCCGCACGTGTTGGCGCAGCTGCGCGCCGCCGGCGTGCTCGAGACCATCCGCATCAGCACCGCGGGGTACCCGTCCCGCTGGACGTTCGACGACTTTTCGAGGCGGTGCGTCGTCTTTTTCTTTTCTTTTTGGTGGGTGCTGACGCCGCGTTCCCAGATACTACATCCTAATCCCGTCGCGCGAGGGCCTTCCGTGGCTGAAGAAGGAGCAGTTCAAGCGGCTGTGTCTCATCCTGCTCTCCAAGACGGGGATCAAGAGCACGCAGTACGAGACGGGCGAGACCAAGATCTTCCTACGGACCGGTGTGCTCGCGACGTTGGAGGCCATGCGCGCGCGCCGGCTCAACGCTGTGCAATTCCTGCAGACCAACATGCGCCGCCTCATTGCCATGAAGAAGGTGCAGCACTTCCGCCGCACGGTGATCGCGATGCAGGCGCATGCGCGCGGCGCGAAGGCGCGCAGGGCATTCCAGGAGGTGCGCCTCAAAGCCTCGCAGAGGCAGCTGCGCGACGCCGAGGCCGCGCGCGCCGCCGCCAAGGCCGTGCAGGACGCCAAGATTGCGGCCGCGAGGGAGAAGGACGACAAGAAGCGCAAGAAGAAGGGGTCGAAGGACGACAAGAGCAAGTCGTCGCCCGGCAAGGAGGAGAACGGCGGCCACCACAAGTTCCCTGCGTCCGGCGAGAAGCCCGCGTGGCGGCCCCGTCCAAGAACACCGGGCTCCGGCGCATCTACTCGTTCGGGAGCAGCAAGAAGAAGGCGTCCACAACGACCCTCACGGTGCCCGAGCCCCCACCCGAGCCCGACGCGCCGCTCGGGCCGCCGCCCTGCAAGCCGCGACGAAGCGCCTCTCGCGGAGCTGGTACGGCGACTCCCCCGCGAAAGAATTGTTAGTCGTTCCCCCCTCTTTGCCGGATCCGTCTGCCTCAACTCAGACACCATTTACGAGCAGTTTATGAAGAAGCGGACTTTTCAGAATCCCTAGAATCCTCATTACATCTGACATTGTATCACTATCATAGGTAATTCTTGGTTTAATTCGCGATTGCTGCGCGCTTGTATTTGTTGTACATACCTCTCTGTTCGACACAAGGACAAACAAACAACCGCTATCCTCCGTATTCGGCAATATTTTTGCAGGTTCAACAGAAAGAAGAAATACTCTGTCCTTAGTGTGCATTGAACGGCGGCATCTCCTGCCGCTTGCGCTGTAGCGGCCACACCTCCTCCATGGATGACGCGTCCCAAAACCTCCCTCCCCGCGCCACCAGCCGGATATCGCGCGTCTTTGTCAAATCACCTGTGAGCAGGTCGATTCCCGGTGGTAGACGACCAGGTCGGCGAGTTTGCCCCGGGACAGGGAGCCTAGGGACGAGAAGAGGCCGAGAGTGATGGCAGCTGAGGATGTCGCAGCCTTGATGGTCTGTGTGCTCAACAGCGTAAGTCGCAGTGAAGCCTCAGGATATACATCCTCACCTCGTAATTGCTCAGGCCACCCTGCTTGGCGAAATTCATCTCGGCGTGGTAATTTACCCCGACCGGAGGCTCGCCATGGGCGCCGATATGGACTTTGAGGCCCTTGTGCACCATTTTGCAGCAGATTCGGAGGTGTTGTAGAATGCGTAGGCTGTGAGATTCGTTAGCGTCCACAGTAAGGAAATGCTGCTCTGATCAGCTCACAGCTTTTCGGTCTGGCAGATGACTCGGCCAAGAAGTTCAAGCTGTCGTGCGGAAGGAACTGCCGCAATCTGCAAGGTGCGAATGAGATGCAGGCCTCGCGATTCCACGTGGTGCTTGCTCATTGAGATCATTGGGAATATCTTCCGTGGCCCAGGTAAGTTGTTCTCCCCATGCGCCGCCGTAATTTACGAGGTGCGTGGGTGTATACC
>JARJCX010000655.1:0-29208 GCA_029282285.1 Mycena rebaudengoi
AAGTAAACTTTGTAGACGGACCACTTGACGTTCCAGTCTCTCTATGCTCGTCCTCGACGAGTTTCCGAGGTTTCTGCGCTTCTTTGACTACGTCGGGAGGAGTTCCAGGCTCGATGAGCGGTTCAGTGGCAACCACGGGCTCTTGCTCCTGGACTTCCATGGCGGCCTCTTGAGTGATCTCCTCCAGAAGTCCTTGGCTCTGAAGGTACCTGATAGTACCTTGACTATCGATGCGGCCTCCTTCATCCGTATCAAGTAATGAGCACCTGTGTGTTGTTAGATGTGACTCAAGGCGTCGGTGCAAGCCACACCTGGAAGAACCAAGTCGACGTGATGGGTGACGAGGACCTAAGAAGATAATCAAAAAAAGAAAAAGGAACAAGCAACTTCATAAATACCACAGTTCGGTTTTCCAAGAGAGGTCCACGCAGGAGCCGATCATACAAGAAGTGGGCAGTCTGGCTATCCTATATGGGACGTCAGGAATATATGGAAGCGGGCTCGGCAATGCACACGAACGACTGCGCTGAGCGGATCATCAAGTAACAACCATCGAGTTCTCGCGTAGACGGCCCTAGCAAGAGCGACGCGGGCCTTTTGTCCACCTGAAAGGTTCACGCCCTTGGCACCAATCTCCGTCGCGTCACCGTCCTCGAGAACGTCGAGATCAGGATTCAGAGCACAACATTCCAGGACCTATATGAGGGTTAGATTCAGCTATGTCTATTTGGAGAGCCTTGGACCTGGCGGTATCTCTCCTCGTCCCACGCGGAGCCAAACAGAATGTTATCCTTGATAGATTCGTGTCGAAGCCAGGGAGTTTGCGCGGTGTAAGAAATGGTATGCATATTGCCCCTCGTCTATCTTGGAAGAGTTTTTTGACAACACGATTCGGCCATCGAGCAAGGTCATTTCTCCAAGAACCGCCAGCTACATGGTTTGCGTCGTCAGTACTGAAATATTATGCGGAAATCGGCACTCACCAGCAAGGCAGTTTTTCCGCTGTATAATAATTAAATTGGAACATGCCCGAGTGGCTGAAAGCACACCTAGCAGTCGGGCCGGTGACAACAGTTAAAACACCTTCAGGAAACAAAACTGAGACATCCTTCAGCGTAAAACCACGGTCGTTATACGAGCTGCCACTCAGAGCATCGATGTTAGTCACACTCTCATTGTCCGACTCGGAGTCCTCCCTCGCATGCTGAGCCTCTTCTACCTCGTTCCATTTGAAAGAGGCATTTTCAAGGCCCAGCCCCTCGTCCTCCCACCCAGAAAAGCATGTCCATGGAAGCATCTCTTTTTATGGAAGAAACTGTTCACCCACTTCTCGCCTCGCCCAGAAATACAGCGATACGATCGAGGGCAATGCGAGCCTTCAAATTGATTATATAAAGCGCGGGAAAGTCCGAAGGGCTGGTCTACGCACTTGTATCATCTCAACAATGTAGAGAGGTGCCACTGTCTATTGTGAGATCATCGCAATAAAAGGTAAGGTAGTGTGGCTGAACGATTTATAGGGCGCTGGATTCGGAAAAGTTAGCAATGAAGAACAAGTAGATTTTTGTGTGCTCACCGTATCAAATTGAACATGCCAGTGCTGCAGTATTAATTTGAGAAATATCCGATCATTGAGTGTATTCTTTTAAAACCAACCGTAAAGGCCTTTGGGGCCAATCGTAAGCTCAGGGCCGAGTCCAACACGTACGGTCCGGTGAAACGATATGATTGAGAGCAATGATAGGGGTTATCGATCGTCCACACACTGGTGGGGGGTGAGAAGGCGCATCTCGGTGGAACCAGGAAACCACGTACCACTGGAATAAACACCGTTATTGATTCGGCCTGGAAATAAGCATTTGATATAAGCCATGAACGGTCGCGAAATGGTGTCAAGACGTACCCTGTCAGTCTTCCAAGCCATCGCCGTCGTCACGGGTCTTCCATGGCTCTACTAACCAATCCACATCATCCGCCCAAAGAGAAGAAGTTGACAAAACTTGATCTATGGGCCATTAGCACAGGAAAAACAATATTATAGTCAAAACGATGTACAGCACCAAGCAGCTCATTAACCTCTCCCAACCGTTTGTCCTTGGCCCCAAGAACACCTTTATTAATTCTGGCGTTGCGTTCCGCCAAGTAGTTGTTGAGTGGCCACCCGGCCAAGATGGCGATGAAACCTGAGAAAGCACTCCACCCCTAGCGCATGACCACTAATTAGAGACCATCTCTAGGATTTAAGCGGACGCACCAAGAGCTGATAGAGGAACAAGGAACCAATGGCGAATTCCAGCGGTGCGCCATAGACGAAATACATCGAGTTGACGATAGGTCGCAATTCTTTCCGCGTCGCCGGACATCAAGTTCACTATTTTGGCAGTGTCTGTTATGTTCGTCCTTAGGAAAATAAAGACGTTGGGATGCTGGAGTCCACCCACCGGCCCCGGCAGTTGGTGCAGACTCTTTGCTCTTGTCAGCCTTCGCCTGCTTGGAATCCGTTTTATCTACGGTTTGCCGCTTCTTTTCCTTATCTATGATGCCGCTGAAATCTTTTCTTTTGAGCGCCTTGTCGTATATCGCCGCCATGAGCTCAGAGCGAATGCGTGTGGCCGCACGTTGGCCATACCCTGATTATCAGATACATTAGGACTTTGTGAGGGTATTTAATAAATGACAAACAAAGATGCTGAGCATCGAATTGTGACTGAGGGGAAGGTCAGTAATGATACGTCGTAGATAAAGATGAGGCTCACCTTCAGAATGGAGCATATGAACATGAGTGCAGCATAGCCGTATGCTACCCCCCCTGTCTCTGCTGGTCTTGCCGGGCTGGGAGTCGATGGCATCGAGGAGTTGCCTTGAAAGTCATTAACATCGTCGATCAACATGAGAAAAAAGTGGAACGTACTTGAGGAAAAACGGCCCCGCGTACGCAAAAATGACCGACCCGAGGGTACCGAAAAAGTCCAGTCTGAAGAGGAATAAGGACGACCACTCCTTAGAAAAGGACTTGTGGCTGACAGAATATCAAGCGAGTTGGCCTCCCATATGCGGTGAATGAGTGTCGCACTCCTTCTCCGACCATCAGTCAAAACAAAGCCGGTAGCGACGAAAAGAACGAACTGGAGACTCTGGAATTTGATGAAAATCGGCTTGCTCCGAATGGAGGGGCTTAGTCTCCAAATATCCTTTTCGTCTAGCGTGGTCGTAGATCCCTGCCAGGCATTTAGCTAATGGTTTCCAAAGAGTGAAAGACACCAACGCGTTGAATAAGAGGATACACCCAACGAAAACTGATCCACCCGAAGAAGGAGGTATAGTCCTCGGGTGACACTGTGGAGCCCTGAAGAGAGCTAAGTGGGTTTGTAAAAACCGGACGGGCTTGTCACTGACGATATCCTCCTTCTGCACACGCGCCGAAGGCAGACCAATCGGCATGCCCATCGTCACGAAAAGGAGCGTCCCAATAATTGCTAGATTGACCGACTGGCTGAACAAAGAAACAATAGAAGGCAATGGCGCGCCAGATACGATGTGCTCGAAAATAAAACCCCCCCAGATGCAGGGTGCTTCCAAGTAAATGGAGGAAATAGATAACGATAAGATCATGTGGAGCTGTGGCCGGAGGTTTCGCGACGGTTCGCGCGACCGTATATGCCCAGGAGAAGGCTATAGCGAGTCCGAGAAGGGTTTCCCGTGCATCAGAGAGGACGATGTCAAATGCCGCAGTCGATACCCATGCCAAGGTTTCCACAAGTCCAGCGAACGCAATGAGAAGTGAGCGCCAAAGTGGGACGACGGTAGCCGGGCGAACTGGGCTGGGGGGATCGGCAGAGTCGGCTGGAGCTGAGTCGAGGGCCTCGGCTTCATGTAAAGATAAATATGTGGTGAAAGATTTCGAGACGAAACGTTGAGGTCTCCGGAACCATAGTGGCAGCGGAGATTTAAAAGGCATGGCAGCAACCAGCAAAACCAGAACGACCAAAGCCGGTGCCAGGGCACTCCACGAATCTAAGTCCATGGTGGTCGAGATTTAAGACGGTACAGTAGCTAAGACTGTAGCTTTTTCAAGTTTTTGTGGATCGAAATCGGGCCCGGGGAATAAGCAGTAAACGGATCAGCCGGCCCAGTTGGGCGCGCTCCGCGAGTCATGATGGCGGGTTTGTCTCACGACTCCGGAAGACGCGTGGCGCCAATCATGAGCTGTCTCCACACCACCCTCAGTTTCGATCCCTCCACGCACGCTTCTCAGGCAGGCTACTCCAGACCTACCCAACGACAGCGCGCCGCCGCCGCTGGCGTTAAATTACACCCAGAATCGAAGGAGAAACGAAAATGGAGCGAGGGTGGCCCTGGACCATTCAGCGCTCCTCTCATCCTCCCAGGTGACCCCTTTATACGTCGAGAGTGGAGACAGTCGCTCACACAAGTATATAAACCAGGTGACGATCTGGCACTGGATCCCGAATACCCTCCGCAGAGCGTGGAGGAATGGCAAACGGACGATGACCGAAACGCAGTCAAGCCCGACAGGAACGTGCTATACGTTGTCGCTCCTCCTACCGTTGACTCCGAGGTCTCGTTCGTGAAATCCTGGGCAACGCCGGCAAAGAAGCACACGGACAGCGCGTCCGCTACGACGCCGCGAACGCAAGACGTAGCAGATTATCTGGCGGCGTTTTATCATGGCATGCCGGTGAAGGTTTTGCCGTCGCACACTTTCTGCTTCACGCCTTGGAATGAGAAGGTGTCTAAAACGCCTCGATACATTGGGCTGAAGACGTCCACGGAATGCATACGTCTTCGAACGCGGGCGTACAAGGATGTTTTTCCTCGCCAGCTGAACCTCGATGATCTCCTCGACGCTGCCATTTCGATTCTCCCAGACGACGCGTTTGCCCTGCTTTTGCTCGTGAACCATGACATATATGAAAGCCCAAATGATGACTTTGCTTGTGGGCGAGCCTACGGCGGGAGCCGGGTTGCCGTCATCTCCACGGCGAGATATAACCCAAATCTAGACCGACTCCACAGCGTAGACAGGCTGCACTCTTGGCCCGCTTCTCACTGTAAAGTCTACATGGATTCGGCCTGCGCAGATTCTCCGCGACCGAAAAAGAAATTAAAGGGCAAGGTCGCTGCCTCGGACCCTGCCGGGACTGGTTCAGTGGAGCCCACGAACCGCGCTACGCTCTCGCCGTTGCATGCTGCCCTGGCTGCACACGAGGCTCTGCCGTCCCCGGTGGAATCTGCATCTGCTGCAACACTGTCGGCGCTCTGGCTTGCGCGCGCTTGTCGCACTGGTTCCCACGAGCTAGGCCATTGTGTCGGCATCGATCACTGCGTTTACTACGCCTGTGCCATGCAAGGCACCGCGTCGCTCGCAGAGGACGCGAGACAGGTACATTTACACATGTTGTTACCTGTTGTTACGCTGACGGGCCGATTCTGATACACGAGCCCCCGTTCCTGTGCCCTGTAGATTTGGCCAAAATGCTGCGCGCGACGGGCTCTGGCCAAGAGGAGCGATACCGAGCAATCCTCGCGTTTTGCAACAAGCACCCAGATAATCATTTATTCGCGGCGTTCGCAGCTTGGATTCGCGCTCAATTGCCCGACACGACATCGAAAAGGCTCAGGGAAGATGCAGAGTAATTCTTTGATTTAACCCTCAGCCTGCCTGTAACGTTCTAGTGTATGAGAAATTTATTCTGGATTTTCAAACGCGTCAGTCACAATTCACGTGCGCGCGTCACAACTTCACGTCCACTAACAAGTAAACACAGCCGGACCTAAGATCGAATCAGATCCGGTGTAGATTCGGTGCAGCATCCAATGCTTCGCACCGTACAACGTAATCCTCTGGCGACCCACCAAAAATAGTGGTCACAATCCCGCTGTCGGTACACGCTGGTACACGCTGATACACGCCGGGGATGCTTACCGTCGTTGGCGCAACGGCCTTTGCCGTGAAGCCACTGATGGATATCTGCGCGCAACTCATCTGCGCGACATCGCGTACAAACCATCAGCCCCTAAGTTACGCGCGTCGAGACCTGTGAGGACTCAGGTAGAACTGGGCCCCTGGATACGAATTCTAAGCCTAGGCGGGTCCAGTAGTGTACAAGTGGCGCTGATGGTGAGAAGGTTGGGTACTAACCGATGTACTCCACGTGCAACAAATATTGGCCTGCGGCGAGACATGATGGCACTGGGAAGGTGACGTTTCCCTTGTTGATAAACAAACAGGAGGTCCGATGCCCATCGCTTGGTGGGAGTGTTATACCCGTTCTGCCATATCTTGAGCCACTTGAGGCCGGCCGTTTGAAGGTTAGAGAACACCGTAGGACCAGCTAGACTCGTAACCAGTGTATATAATTACCAAAAATTGTGGCAATTATACACAATCGAAGTGCTTGTCACAGATTTTCGGTATATCGTGTACAGACTGGTATTCAGTCTAAGGACCAGCTGTAAATCACCTACCAGTTACGTCGGTCTGGGTGGCTGAAGGAACGGCGGCACTGGGGGTCCCTCAGTTGGGGGTCTGACAATACTCACAGATATGCAATGATTGGACCTATGAAGAGTTTATAATAATTCTTCAATAATCTTTGTAATCGGCGCACTACGCACCTTTATTAACAGAATTTATCGGGTCTGAAGGGCCAGGGCCGTTATACCCCTTGGAAAGGTGGTGGAATTGTGCAGTAACCTGCGACCCCGCAGGAACATCGATCACAGTCTGCGACACAGGCTGGATGAAGTTGGAATTGCGTGTCAAATTCGAGGGGGTTATATCTTCAATAGCCTGCATGAAATTTAATATAATGCGGACTATATATGTCCCGAAATATGACCCACAACGTTCGAGATGGGAACACGGATGCCGGCCCCATAACCTTGATCGGCGCCGTTCACCGATAGTGCCTAGATTGGGTCAAAGGCTGGCCATGGGGAAAATAACTGTACTCACGGAAAAAACGGTTCTGGCCGAAGTGGACCCCAAGAGGAGCAGAAGAGAAAATACTGAATTCATTTGAAGCTGACGATGGGAACTCGCGCGGCGCTCAGACCAACCGCAAGCTCATTTTATAGGCCGAGTACCACTATGGTGCCGGCGAATAATTTCACCCACAATGACCACCATGGTTTTTGCGAAAGGCTTTCCCGATTGGAGGACAGGAGGAGCGGCACGGATTAACGGGCAATGTTGAAGAGGCGAATCCAGACATAAAAGAACGAAACGCCGCGCATCAGGGTCCGTGGATAGGCCGAGGTTTCATCTCCGCGGCAGAAAAGCACAATAGACCATCTGCGTTAGTTCCAGTCTAATGATAAGAAAGTTAAGCTGGCACTGACGGATGAGTGGTATATATCATTTTAAAAGATCACCGCAATACACTTTGATATAGAACGGTAATTTAGTCCGCGTTCCAGGGTCTTTAGGGATCCGGTACACATCGCCAGAATCAAAATACGCTTGACCACATTGAAACACATTCTATTCCTTGCTAAAAATACATGAATGCAGCTGTCGAGAGCTTAATGAATCGGGAAATTACGAGCGCGAGGAAGAGGGCAGCTCACTCTATAGGGTAGTCTTCAGTCGTCCCTCCAGTTAACCAACCCCGTCGACCACCTGTCCTCCCACATAACGCGCTTATGATACGTCTTTCTTAATTCCTTGAACTCCCTTACGAACTCATCGATTTCCTTGCCGCCGGTCGGTGTGCCCGCGCCTGAGCCACCATATGTTGGCCCTGAAGACGAAGATTGCTGGACGAAAGCCGTAGCCATCGCCTCCGACGCGTCGTCCTGTGCCGTCTTGCTGTGTTTGAGGCGCATGAGAAGGAACTGCGGGCTAAACCGCTGGAGCGAAGAGATTATTAGGTATGTCGACCTGGAATGACTTGCAGGCGGACCTGGTAGACCTCCCGCTGCTCCCTCTCTACCTCTTTCCAGCGCGCCTCTAGATTCTTGGCGTCATCGAAAGCTTCCTGGGTCTCCGCACGCAGTCTGTACAGCGGCTCCTGGAGCGTAAGGTTGTGTTCTTAGCGATCCATAAGATACTTGTATACACCGCACAATGAGAGTATGAATTACGAGCAATCGCCTCATTAGCCATCCCCAGTTCGGCTTGCGATTGGTACATGGCCTTCACTCTCGACAGGGAGTGGAATATGGCCTGAAAGTAGACGGGATCAGTCAACAGGTCTTCCAGATCTTCTCGTCTGCGGCGTCGTGGAATGAATGATCCCAAGTTGGTCTGGAATGCATAGAGTCTTACGAGAGTTCAGCCAGTTCAGGGAAGTCGTTGAGCAGGGCCGATGACATAGTGGTGGTGGTCGGATTCTAAAAGGGTGAATCTCGACCTTGGCAGTGACGATCATGTCCGTCGTTCTTCCTGGCCAGCACGTCCCCGCACAACATGTAAACCTGAAACTGGGTCCTGGGCTACTTCAGGTTGGATCCTCTACTGCTGGCGCGTCGACCTCGCAGGCAATAATCGCGACCCGCGCTGGGACTTTGAATCATTCGGCAAACGGCAGCAAATGGTGGGTAGAGAATAATTCACGGCGGGTTCGTGGACACCACCATATAGACAGACTGGCATTTACAGAACGTAGTACGTGCCCGCTCCGCAAGAATCAGTCATAGGTGTTATTATCCAAAAAGTGGGGGAAGGTTTCCGGGTCGATATTGGCTCAGCGCATATGGCTTCACTGGATGGACTGGCGTTCGAAGGCGCGACGAAAAGAAATAGGCCAAATCTCAAGGTAAGTCGTATGCTACTATAATGCTTTTTTTGGTATGCTAAGTCGGCGCAGGTTGGCAACCTCATCTATGCCCGCATATCATTAGCCCACAAAGACATGGAACCTGAGCTTGAATGCTTCGATGCCCAGACGCGTAAGGCGGAAGGTTTCGGGGAACTCAAGGGCGGGTTCATGGTGCGCTGCAGCCTGGGTATGTGCAGACAGTGAGTCCGTGCAGAAATTCCTTTCAGCGCGTTGACGCGTTTTTACCAAGGCTCCTCGATTCCAAACACTTTCTGCTGCCTTTGCTCGGTGCTCGGTTCCCTCTTGAGGCAGCGGTGGGGGTGAACGGGCGGGTATGGATCAGCGCCAAGGACGTGCCGGAGACTATTGCAATCGCGCGATGTATCGAGGCGGTCGATCCCGACGGTGGTGGTATGGACGAAGCAGGCGTGATAAACCTCCTCATGACATTGGGTCTATAAGAGAGACATTCTCCGCCTGGTTCATATGATACAAAAGTAGTAAAAGTATACTAATGACGCCGATGAAAAGCAACTTCTTGGCAATGGAGAGAACCACGCACCATCCTATTCTTCCAATCTTGCCTTCTTCTGCACTCTCCGTGAAGAACTGCTAATAACGGTCTCTTCGTCGCTTGTACTGCGCTGGCTGGCGCTGGCTCTCTTGCGCCTCTGATATTCTCGGTCACGGTGCTTCTTGAGCTGCGACTGGTCTAATTCTTGACCCCTCGTCGCTGGAGGAACGATGACGGTTGTTACACCAGGGGTGCTTGGTTGTTTGAATTGAGATACCTCTTCAGCGGGCTCTTCGCTAGCAAGAAGCTCAAGGGACTGTGCAGCGCATAGAATTCAAAATACACGAACGTTGGACAGGAGTGGCGCACCTTCAAATAAGTGAGACTGCTATTCGAAAATAAGCGTTCGCTGTCGGCGACGTCGTATTTTCGTCTGTTCGTGTTGCTGTTTTTGAGATACCCCTCGAATCCAGTGATTATGTTCCCGCCATTGTGGGCAGCGGTTTCCGTAAGATAGGTCTTCTCAAGTTCGTGGATTTGGAGTTCAATGTCTGCCTTGTTTCCAGTTCAGCACGAGGAAGAAGCGGTTGAAAGACGACCAACGAGCTGTTTATCGACTGCACGTTTCTTGGGGAGTGCTAGCATCAACTCCTTCTTGGCCGCCTCATAGCGCGCCTTGTCGTCGAGGGATGCAACCTCCGCCATGTTTATTTGTCCTTGATCGGCCCGGCTTTGCAGACCTAAAGCCTAAAGGCTAAACTTCCGTCGTTCTACTTAGGTCTCTCCGAGCCTCTATCAATCTCCGTCAACCTCTCCTGGGATGTTTCCGACCTGGGGCCTGGGGGTCTTGCCCTGTCCGGTTCTTCAACGTTTCCGATGCTCATGCCGGTCTGCCGTTCTAAGTAGGGCGTCCCCGCTTTCAGGAGGAGCGTCTCCTCTTGGAAACATCTCCTTTGTGAAACTCCCGTGCTGTTTGAGGTCTCAGACACATAATCCCTTATAAACGCAGTCTCCGGTCGATAGTGCCCGCCTCCGGATTAGCATGCATCTATTCTCCAAGTTGGGCTTCGCTCTCACTCTTCTTGTCTCAGCATATGCTGCCACCCCTTCCATTGTTCAGCCGGCGGAAGGGACACACATAGCTCCGGGTGAAGCCTTCAACTTCACCTACGCTTCCATTGCCGACTATGGAACGTCGAGCTACAACTATACGGTGTATCTCTTCACGTCCGCTTTCTTTGCCCTCGCGCCCTCCGAGAACTTCGGAACTGGACACTATTTCGGGCGATTCGCGCAGCCCAACTATCCTGGTTAGTTCTCCTCTGACACTCATCAATCCTTAGGCACCTGCGGCTGAGATTTCACCTTCAGGAAATCCGAACCCACGCAATACCCCTCCATCGACGCTTACCATGCCAGACTTCAGTAAAAATCCGGGAGGAGTTGGCTCCGGCGCTTTCGCTACAAACGCCTCTTTTTATTTGGTCGTGCTGGAGGAGTACGCTACTGGCGCGGTCAGTGTTTCGAATAACTTTTCGTCCACATCTGACTCGCTGTGCAGGGTTCCGTTGGAAGCAGGATCAGCCTGACTTCAAACAGAATTGTCTACAACGCGACTGGTATTTAAATAAGTACATGACCGATGGGTATATCACCATAATTTCAGATTTAATTAAAGCCTCCCAAATTATAATCTAGAATCCGTCCTTAGTATTTATCGGCGTTCCTTCTCAATGTCTGTTAGGATCGAACCCTTTAATCCATGGCTATAAAAACTGCTGTCGGAGCTCGCAAACAAACTCTTCAAAGGCTGAACCAGAGGAACTAGGAGCTGTCTCGCGTCAGACTGGACTCATACTTGGCCTTTTACCCGCCTCATTTTTTTATCTTCCGGTGCCGCCTCCGGCCCCTCCAAGATTAATTACGTCCTTATCGTCCTCGCTTTTCGCCTCGACGCGAAAACCGTACTCGTCGAAGGCCCTTTCCATTGGATAGTGGGCTTTGAAACGATATTTGGCTTCGCTTCTCTTGGGTAGCTCAATTACCTAGCGAACTACCATTTCAAGCTCATCTTCTGTGCCTTGCCATCATGCTGCCGGTACTAGTACGTGGTACGACCTCGTACTTGATACAATCCCGTACTTATACGATTCAATCTGCAATAATGACCCATTCTCATAATCCAACGCAATGAAACCCCTGGCCCTTATTCTCACTAGCATCTTGCCTATCCTGTCGGTGTTTGCGTCTACACCCGGAATCACCCACCCTGCCAAAGGCTCCATCATCGCCCCGGATGCGTTTTTCGAATTTAAATACCGTTCCATGGCCGATTACGGGACTTCGAGCTACAATTTCACGGTTTGGCTGTTTACCTCTCCGCCCAGGCATGTACTTTCAATCTCAATGATCCCAAAACGACTCAACTCGTTCTTTTTAGGTTTTCCAGCCTTCGAAGACTTTTGCCACGGGTTTTCACTTGGGCCGGTTCTCTCAGGCAAATTATCCAGGCGGGTGTCAATCAATCTGTGCACCACGCTGGACATATTAATTATGTACTGACTTGAATCAGCCAACACGCATCCGCAAAATCCGCCCCCCTCTCTGTTAAAGATGCCTGATGTCTCCAAACTTGGCGGCGGCTGGGGGGTCGGCGCCAACATTACGGATGCCACTTTTTATTTGGCTGTTATCGAGGAATACGGAAATGGAGCGGTGAGTCATTTTGCATTTTTATGGCCCGCAAGCTCTAACTCATAAGGGCGGATCTAGCCGTCAATGGGATATCGAATGAGTTTAGCTGTGAACGAGATAATTTACAACGGAACACGTCCGTGAACTCCATATATCTCGCAGTAGAATCGATGTAAGGAGTCCCCCAAATCGGAAATCGTGCCGATCGCCGATCGTCCTCTCCGTTCCCACTGTTACATACAGAATTGGACAGAACTGAAATATTTTTTGTGCACAAGGTGTGTGTGCGAATCTCCCAAAACGGTCGATGTGGATAATTTTGGAGGCGGCGCTGCCGGCGCAACAGCTCTCTGCCGCTTGTCCTTCCCTGGATCACCGACAGGAACCACGGTGGTGAACCGAGTACGGTGCTGGATGGCGGCCGTGGATCTCAGTGCTATAGGTGCGGACATCCACACTGTTGCGGTTAACGTCACAAATACTAACGATTTACCAGGCACTGATGCGCACAAGCTCAGCGCGATGGCTGCCGCCGGGCTGCATTAAGATTCATTTCGCATTCATCATCACAAGACGAGAAAAGAAGCATGATATGATGGCCATCGCTGGCCATACCCGCTTTACGCTCGCTTACGAACGGCTTATTGAAATCTGAAACGCCCATGCGGCTAGCTAGCCCCATGCGGCGGGTTCCCCACGGGGTCTTGCGGTAGGATCTCAATAGGGTCCCGCCCCAGGTCAACCCGAGTATTTTTCTATTTTTCTTTCTCTGTGGGCTATTGCGGGCAAATGGCGCCGCGGAGACGAGCAAGGTCCGCTGCACAGCAAATGTCGGAACAAGAAGCAAAATGAATCTTCTTGGGACGAGCACTCGCTGTCAAGGAAAAGAAGAGGTATCAGGTGGTCGTGTTGGATTTCACATCATGATTTCCAAACATATGTGATGCGTCCGTCCGTATAAAGGTTTGCGCGCCGATGATGGTTGTTCGTGTCCCCACCTTTCCCCCACCGCACTTTCGTCCAAGATGCCAGGAGGCGCTGTTGTGCTCGGAACTGCCGATACATCTCGTATTGAGGCCCCGGTGACGATGAAGACGTACTTCATGTGCGTCTTCGCGGCATTCGGTGGTATTTTCTTCGGATACGATACCGGTTGGATGGGGGGTGTACTCGGAATGCCCTACTTCATCCAGATGTACACCCACAAGCCTTACCCGGAAGGGTTTTTCAATGCCGCCCACCTGCCCAAGGACTTCTCGCTCCCGGCATGGGAAAAGTCCCTCATGACTTCCATCCTCTCCGCTGGTACTTTCTTCGGTGCTCTGGTTGCTGTAAGTCTCGTCTTTATAACATGGTCTCCCGCGCTGACGCCTCTCGCAGGGTGATATTGCCGATATGATTGGTCGTCGCCCCACCATCGTCATGGGTTGCGTCGTGTTCGCCGTTGGTTGCATTCTCGAGATTGCCCCTATGGATATCCTCGGTCTCTTCGTCGTCGGTCGTCTCGTTGCGGGTGCTGGTGTCGGCTTCATTTCCGCCATCATCATCCTGTACATGTCCGAAATTGCACCCAAGAAGGTCCGCGGTGCCCTCGTCTCCGGTTATCAATTCTGCATCACCATTGGTATCCTGCTTGCCAACTGCGTCGTCTACGGGACCCAGGACAAGCTCAACACAAGCTCTTACCGCATTCCCATCGGCATCCAGTTCCTTTGGGCTCTTATTCTCGGTGCGTTTGATTGGCCCGCTTCTTTCTGCCGCACTTGCTGATTTTTTTTTGTTTGCAGGCGGCGGTCTCCTGTTTCTCCCCGAGTCCCCCCGTTTCTGGGTCAAGAAGGGCGATATTGAGAAGGCCACCCTTGCTCTCGCCCATGTCCGTGACCAGCCCCGTGAATCGGAATTCGTCCAGGACGAGCTTGCCGAGATTATCGCCAATCTCGAGTACGAGCGGATCCACACCCCCGACGTCGGCTACGTTGGCGGCTGGCTCGCGTGCTTCAAGGGCTCACTCTTCGACGGCTCCTCGAACATCCGTCGCACGCTCGTCGGCACTGGTGCGCCGCTTCTTCCTCCTGACCTTTCCGCATCCTAATTCCTCTGCAGGGCTCCAGTGCGCGCAGCAATTCACCGGTATCAACTTCATCTTCTACTTTGGAACCTCGTTCTTCCAGACTCTGGGGACCATCGACAACCCGTTCCTGATTGCCCTCGTCACGACGCTCGTCAACGTGCTCTCAACCCCGCTCTCGTTCTGGATCATCGAGCGTTTCGGTCGCCGTCGCATCCTGCTCGTCGGTGGTTCCTGCATGGTTGTGTGCCAGTTCATCGTTGCCATCATCGGTGTCGCCGCGCCCCACGCCCAGGAGATCGGCGGGAACCCCACCGCTGTCAAGGCTGAGATCGCGTTCATTTGCCTGAACATTGTCGCATTCGCAACCACATGGGGCCCCGCAGCCTGGGTCGTCGTCGGTGAGATGTTCCCCCTGCCCATCCGGTCGCGTGGTGTCGGCATGTCCACCGCCTCCAACTGGTGTGTTTTTAAAAAATTCCCTTCTCTTTCTGCGCAGCCGCTTACAGGTCGCCCAGGTTCTGGAACTGCATCATCGGTGTCATTACCCCCTACTTTGTGTCCTCCGACGAGGCCAACCTCGGCCCCAAAGTGTTCTTCATCTGGGGTTCGACCGCCGCGCTCTCTGTCCTCTTCGCGTACTTCTTCGTGTCCGAGACCAAAGGTCTCTCGCTCGAGCAGGTCGACCAGATGTTGGCGGAGACGAGCCCCCGCACTTCTGCCGGCTGGAAGCCCCATCAGACCTGGGCCTCGAAGGAGGGTCACATTCACGACGCGGAGGTCGAGGACAGGGCCAGCGCAGAGAAGGAGAAGGCATAGGCGTTAGATGGATATCTTACTTAGATACATCACATCTATCCTACCTATACTCACGAAAATTCCATACATACCATAATATTTTTTTCCAATCTTCCGTGCGTCCGAGTCTTAAGGAAAAGCGACAGCTTGAGCTATTGCAAAAGTGCCACCGGATCATCATCGGGCCGGCGCTTAACTTTCTTTACTCTACTCATGGACCACTCCCGAGGCCAATCTCCGTCCCAAAACCCTGCTTCATCCTCTAAATATCACCACCCGTACTTCACCCCCGCAGAAGTCGAGTATCTCTCCATAAAACAACGCGGAAAGCTGTCCGTGACCCAGGAGGAGCGCGTCAGACAGAATGCCTGCGCCTTCCTCGAGACACTGGGTGCGCGCGTCGGATTGTCAGTTGCCATCTCCTTGCACGCGTAGACGCGATCCACATAATTAACCAACCCCCCGACGCAGCCCCAGAAGAACAATCGCGACGGCACAGAACCTGTATCACCGCTTCCACCTGTTCTTCCCTCGCAAGGACTTCAATTATGTTGTATGGCCTGCCTACACTGCCTGGATAACCTGGTGATGACTCTTTCCTTTCCGTAGGACGTCTCGCTCGCCTCGCTCTACGTCTCCACGAAGATGCACGACACCCTGAAGAAGCCGCGCGAGCTGCTCGCGGTGTCGTATGCTATCCGGTTCCCCGAACTCGTCGCAAAGTCGAAGCACCCTGGCGGGGAGATCGACGTGGATACCATGGACCAGCAGGTACCTCGCCTCTTTTTCCATGACGCTGAATCACTGACGCCGCCTCTATAGGTGGTAGAGCGAGATCGCCAGCGGTTACTGGCGATTGAACGTCTGCTCTTGGAGACGGTCTGCTTCAACTTCACCTCCCGGATGCCCTTTCCGTATGTGATAAAAATGGGCAAAGCCTTTGGGGGTTCGTGGATATGCAGCGATTTCAACTCTTGTTTGTCTAATTCACCGCTTCTTCAGCGAGCAAAAAGCTGACAAAACTGGCGTGGCGGTTAACGATTGACTGGTAATTCTGGACTAGCCCTTTAACCCGGCGGGACGAGAACTCATAACCGTTCCAGCCACCGCACCCTCGTTCCCATACAATATCCGCCTCATATCGTCGCGCTGGCTAATCTCTACGCCGCTGCGCTCTTATCTTCATTTGAACAGCCAGTCACCGACGAGGCGTCCCGCAGGAGCCGCGAAATCGCGGAACTGCTCGGGAGGAACGGCGACTGGGAGCACAAATACCAAGCGCAGGTGGATGACCTGGAAGGTACAGCTGCACACCTACTCCTCGTATTTAAATTAAATCAAATAAATAAACAGGGATCGCACACACGGTGATCGACCTCCTCATCCAAGGCGCGCAGAGCCAGACGCTCAATACGTCGCCCCGAACACCGTCTTCGCCCTCGCCCCATCCCTCTCCGCGGACTCCGCACCCATTGACTGAGCCCCAGCCGCAGACCATCCCATACAACGCAGACCAGCTCATCCGCCTCAAGATCGTGATGCGGCAGACGGAGCATGCCCAGCGTGCACGGCAGCCGTTGGGGAACGCCGACCCCAGCGCGCTCTACAGCGGGGAGGACGTCGCTCTACTG
Organism: Mycena rebaudengoi; assembly: GCA_029282285.1. NCBI lineage: Eukaryota > Fungi > Basidiomycota > Agaricomycetes > Agaricales > Mycenaceae > Mycena > Mycena rebaudengoi. Next base: position 16,492 of record JARJCX010000655.1, read on the forward strand.
GGCCGTAACGAAGGGACGGTGCGCTTTCTGTTCTGTCCGCCGGGTGTGTTGGGACACGAAATATGAGCGTGTGTGGCGTCCATTAGTACAAGTAGTTACAGTAGTAGTACATGTATTATAAGTGCAGTTATTAGTGGTGTCCCCGGTATCGCTGCAGCAGTGCTACCAAACCCCTCGCCGGGCTTATACTTGGCATGATGACCATCGACCCGCCAAGGCCCCGGACATGCCATGAATTCACTAGGCTCGATATTAGTTTGTAGTAGCAAATACGAACCGGCAGGAACTACGCACCCATTGGTTGAGCGGCAATGAACATGACGAAATACACCCACAAGGTGCCGAATCGTCCGCCCACCCGTCTCCCCGTCACCTTCCGCCACACCCGCTCGCCTATAAGGATCGGGCCCTGCATGGCAAAGAACACCGTCACGGTATGGTCGAAGCCCCCGCGCCCCAGCGTGTATATAGAGCATTCGTGGTAAAGGCCGGACGCGATGAACGTCCCGAGCAGCATCCCGAGGTCCCCGGCGATCCACCGCCCGGGAATGCCGCCGAAGACAATGAATGTGCGCCGCAGCAGCTGGTGCCAGTTCTGCGCCCACAGGCCGTGCATGGAGGTCGCGCTCCACGGCTGGTCGGTGACCGGCGGCCACGAGGCGGGCTCGCTGTCGAGCAGGCCCACTGCAATCAGCGTGAAGATGTCGTACACCATGCCGAACCCCGCGAGCAGGGCGGTCCCGGTGAGCATGTGTATCGTTGTGGAGACGGCGTATCGCGGAATTGGGGGGAGCTGGGCGTAGAACATCGAGCCGCCGCTCGGAGTGCCGACGCCCGGGAAGAATTTGACACACGACTCCAGAAAATCGAGGAGGAGGAAGTTTTGGACGAAGGATTTCAAGGTGGCTCGGAGAAAAGCGCGGCGTTCCAGCGGCCTCGTGGGCGGGGGCAGATACGTCCCTTGGGCAAATTTCCAGCGGGACCCGCGCAGCGAGTGGATCAGCTCAAACGCGTCGAATAGCCAGGTCGGGATGTATTGAGGCAGCAGAGCCCGTGGCTGCTCTACATGCTCTATATGGCCGTTTTGCTCTACGTGGCCGTTCGAAGGCTCCCTGGCCACCTCCTTGCCTTTCATCTGGCCCGGCTGGCTTTCGCCCACCTTGAGCATCCCTTCTTTGGTGAATGCATATTCCAAGGCCTTGGCGACCATCACTTCGGCCAGCAGCGCTTGGCCCCAGTTGTATACGTTCAATTCTGGGACGATCCAGCGGTAGTGGAAGCCTGTGGCAAGGGTGGCGGCTAGGACACTTGGAAACAGCAGTAGGCGGATGAGGTATGTCCCGGGCCTTCGCGCAAGGTATGCGAGGAAGACAAACGGGACATAGCACGTCAGTAGCTGTGGTGCTTTAGCCCATGTTAGTGGTGTTCGGTTTGGAGGCTCCGGGATGAGCGTGCGGAACGCGCGCATCGTGCCGACGGTAATCCTGACGCTGCAGATCAGAGGCGAAATTGGAAAATATGGAGTGGGCACCGACTCTTGGTATATTGTCGGCTTCATATCTAGCCTTCAGCGTAAGTGGTCGTGTGCAAGTCCAGGGTATATGTTGTGGTGGAAGAGCGCTTAGTATGTATGACGTAGTCAGAAACGCGTAAGCTTGTCCCCAACTAATTTTGCGCAGCCCCATCTAAACGCGCCTCTACCTCTGAGGCTGTCCAAGGCTGTGCAAAGCCCTTTGAATAGGTTCAAGTACTTCAAGACATGGTCGTAGCCTATATGGAATAATTAATCAATCCTCCACGCACTGCAGTCTGTGGGAAGCTGAGGCAGCTTCTTATTTTATGCGAGGATTTCCTCCGCCCGAGAAACTTTGAAGGATCGAGTGACTGTTCTTCCCACCTCGACTCTTTTAAAAGAATCCTCCGCAGTTCTTTGTCTTCAGCCTCCCCCGCGCTCTTCTGCAGATAAGGTTGCTCAGTTGCCACCGACTCCAAATGGGTGCCCTTCTGTCTGCGGCCATATCTCAAAGCTTTCCACCAAAGCCGATCTTTGCAGTGACTGATATCCCTGATTTAACCGGCAAGGTAACGGCTGAATGGCTGCATCCCTTGCTCAAAGTCGACTCACTAACATTCAGGTCGTAGTGGTAACTGGCGGCAATAGTGGTCCGTTGTGTTCTCGACGTTTGCCGACAACCACTGACCGAGTTGCAGGCATTGGAAAGGAGACAGTAAGGGCCCTGCTCCAACACAACGCGAAAGTATATATTGCGGCACGCAGCCCGGAAAAGGCGAAAGAAGCAATCAAGGATTTGCAAACCGAGACTGGCAAAGAGGCGCACTTTCTCAAACTCGATTTGGCGGATCTACATTCTGTGAAAGCCGCTGCCGATGAGTTCAACCAGTCTGTCGCGATTTCTCTTGACGCATTATTTTTAGTGACTGAGCTCAACAGAAAAGAGACGAAACTGAATATCCTGTTCAACAATGGGTATGTTTTGCGCTGTACATGTTTCGAATCAGCCTAATTAGAACCAAGAGGCGTCATGGTACGAATGCTTCAACATTTAATTGTGAGTTTGTGATACATATTTTGCGTCTCCTCTCTCATTGCGTTGGCCCCAGGTACCGCCCCCTCACCTTGTCTCCTCCAGATACCCCCAGTCGCACAGGTGACAGCCCAAAATTGCGATCTGCAGTTCGGGACGAATGTCCTTGGTAGCTTGCATTTCTGCGCGGTCGTTTCTTTCGCTGACTGCCTGGTTTTGCAGGGCACTTCTACTTCACCAAGCTTCTGATCCCGGCTCTGCTTGCGGCTCATGCCGCAGACAAGGATGCACGAGTCGTTAATACGTCGTCGCTAGGACACATGAACGGCGGAATCGACTTCAATACGCTCAAGGACGGGCCGGCGAGGAAGAAGCTAAGCTCCAGCACCCTCTATTCGCAGAGTAAATTTGTGAGCACCATTCACTACGAGCTCACGTCAATTTTGAGTTGACGGTAATGGCCTACAGGGCAACGTCGTATTCGCCATGGAGTTGTCCCGCAGATACCCCGACCAGCTGGTGTCCACGTCCCTGAACCCGGGGAATCTCAAGACCGAGCTGCAGCGCCACGTCCCTGGCCTCGTCCGCAAGATGATGGTGCGTATCGGCCGACTGGACTTGCTCGATGCCTATTCATGTTAAAAAAATTAGAACATGCTTTTGTATCCGGCGTCTTACGGCGCGCTCACGCAGCTGTGGGCGGGCACGACGGCGGAGGGGGCGACTTTGAGTGGAAAGGTTTGCATCCTTTTTGTTCTGTCCCGACGCAGGATGCCTGATTTTGTTTGGTGTCGTGGCAGTACCTCATACCGTGGGCCCGTGTCGGCAGTGCGCGAGCACCTGCCTTGGACCCGGCCATTGGGAAGGAACTTTGGACGTGGCTGGAGGAGCAGGTGGAAAACATTTAGCGACTCCTCGGTGCTCACGAACCGATACGAGGCCGGGAATATTTCCTGAACCTCACTGCTTATGCTTATATATATAAACCTCCACCGAAAAAAACATAAACAAAAAAAGAACAAGCAGGATAAATTGATAGCCCAGCTAGTAGTATGTAGGTCCCCATTCGAACCATACCCTATGTACAGTGTATCTGTTGACGAAAGCAGAGCTCGAGCTCGCCTTTTTATCTTTAACATGCCCGTTTTCGGCCGAAGAAACGTCAGCTCTTCACACCATGAGTCAGAAGCGCCAGGTAGCGCCAGGGTTTGGGATCCGCAATTCCAGGACGTCCCCTGCTCTCTTCCGCAACAGTGCCAACCGGAAGGCGATATACGAGCTCCTAAGTTCGCCGGAGATTTATTGGGGCCAGGGACGGTCGCAGGCGGTCATCGACCGCCAGATATCGAACGCGTATATATGCTTTGGTGTTTTTAAGTTGCCTCTGGGAGACGAGGGGCGGGAAGGTGATTTATTTTACATCTAGTTGCCAAAATAATGTGTACGCGATCCACAGATGAAGCTGCGGAGGTGCCCTCCCTCGTTGGATTTTCTCGCGTGATTGGGGATGGAGAAAGGTTAGTTGGGTCCTTCTCGTTGAATGGAATGTATACTAATGCCGAGGATGATTAATGTAAGATTCGCCTACATGGCAGACGTTTTTGTTCTTCCTGAGTATCGTGGGTTAGGACTGGGCCGCGAACTTATTATCGAGACTGTGGTGAACTCCGGGGACCCATCGGTATCCGACGATCCGGTGAGCCGCGATAGCAGGGAGTGGAAATGGATTTTGTTCGCAACCAAGGCTAAGGATATGCGAGTCTTCATCATGTGCAGCGTCTCGCCCTAATATTCTGACCGTTTGGTGATAGGTATCTCCGGCTCGGGTTCGCGCAGGAGACTACAAAAACTTACGAGCTGCAGCCAGGGCATTTACGACTGGATTAGGCAGGGGAAGTTCAGAATACACACATACAACATCTAGATACATGTCGGAATTTACACGGCTCGATTTTCTTCTGGCGGGGCCGCTGTTCGTCTGGAAATGCGGCGACTGGCATACCAAAATACCACGACCACCAAAAAACCGCCCACGATGGCTGCTCCGATGTAGCCCGAGTTGTCGTTTGCCTGAGGGCGAATGTGAGCCGGAAATGAGGGGGCACTGAAGCAAGCAAGTCACCGTTGCCCACCCTCTCCACCAGCTTCCCGCAAGGCCGCCGCCGTCAGCTGCATTAGCAGCCTCTTGGCATTTATTGCATTGGTCTCCGATTAAGCCCATGATGGTAATCAGGGAGATGCTGCTCAGGGATTAATGTGAGTTGGGCCCGCGAGGTGAAGAGGGCACCTGAAGGCGACCAAGATGCTCATCAGGGTGAGCACGATGCTGAGGGCCCGACATGACGTTGAGCTTTACGCGCAAATCGCGGTCGAGGTTGGTCTGCAAATGCGCGGATTTTTCGTCGGATATGGGGGCTCTTCGTCCGGCACTGCGGGGGCTGGATCAGGAGGGGATCGGTGGATGGATTCGCTGGCCAGGTTGGCTCGAACAGGTGTGTTAGGACGCTCAGAGATCGCGTTCTTTTCGGTGGGGAGAGAGTCCTTGCCCAAAGCCGGGAGGGTTATTGTCCATGAACGCTCTGGAAAGCCAGCGTAGGAGTAGAGCATGAGAACAGAGTCCGCTGAGTCAACGAGGGACATCCCCGATGTGAAGAGCAGCTGTAGAGATCGTTATTCTCATTGCTCGAATACATTTTGGGGGGTTTTACCGGTAGTATCACGATATCACCAGACGGTATAGAGGAGCCATCGGATCCTTTGCGACACAGCGCTGATATAGCTAGGAGGGCAATCGAGGATGCGGTATCGAATCCTGAGCTCAAGGGTAAGTTGTAGCGCAAGACTATTGATATAGAAAGCGCACCGAAACCAAAGAGCACACCAACAGGGTACATCTAATAAATGTTGAGCAGAGTCAATGAAGTATTGGTCAAACTGAGTACCTTCCACGGTTTGTTCACGAAGGTGATGATGGGGCCTATTATCCGCATCATGAACATGTGGTTGTGGCCACCTAACGTCTGGGAATATCCTCCATTTGGTTAAAGGATTGCGGCCATCGCAGTTGAGTGCTCTCTTGAACCTTCGAGTTGATAATAATGACCTTCAGGCTGCAGTAGACTTATTACATGTCATTTTTTTTCTCGTAAAAATTGGACAAACGCCTGTACATGTGGGACAAATTTCTCGGAACTTGAAGCTTGAAGTCACGGCGTTTCACTGAAACCGCTTCGATTTTCAAATTTGTTTGTATCCATTGAACGTCTTTGGGGAGTCGAGCACGTACAACTCGAGCGGTTAACCACCAGTGACCGAAAATTTTACGAGAGAAGCTAAGCAGGAAAGAAGCGGGGTTTGCCGGAAGTTGCCGAACTGCTCCAAGTCGCCAAATCGCCCTGCCGTGATAAATTATAAAGGATCCGCCGAGGCGGGGTGCGAGCGAAGGAGCAACACAGGTGCCTGAACACGAAAGGCTACTCTGGAACCGTGCGTGAGGTGCTGTGCCAGTGAGGAAGCTGCCGTGCCGATCAGTGCTGCTGAATGTCGCTAAGAAAAAAAAACTTCAATTAATTCAGGAGAATGATAATCAAAATAATAATACATGATATATCCGTACGGGGAATGATGAGAAGAGTAGGATGGGACTCAGGCATTCCCACTTTTTGACCCGAGTCCGGGTCGCGGGGGTTGTCCTCATATTGATGGAGGCTTTGTGGCCTGTTTAGGGTCTGGCTCGAGTACCACCTCTGGTATTGACTCCAGTTGTCGGCTGATATCATCCGGATAAGGCTTTATGCGCCGCTCGAAGATATGATCATGCTCAGTCTCCTCGTGCCTTTCAATTAGAACTGTGGGGCCACCATCGACGGATCGTCGCTCAGATAGGATTGTCGTTGCCATTTGGTGACTGTTGGGTTTCTCCGAGCTCTTCTTGGTATCCGCACCCAAACCTTTTCGGGAGTTAAGCGTCCACATGGCCGAAGTGGCGTATACTTTCGGGAGAATCATGTTGATTAGCTCGAGGAACAGCACTGTTGCACCGATAGAAGGGTGCTGAGTGTAAATCTGTCCGGAGATGACATTGGCCAAAGCGCAGAGAGTGACTGGCGCCGCGGACTATATTATACACCTTTCGTCAGTAATGAAACTCGGCATGATCGAGCTTCATACCTGGAAGGCGATCCTCAAAAGTCGGTTCAGGATCCCCACGTTTCCCGGTATCGCCTGGTGTGATCGTTTCTACCACAGGATAATTATAACTCGAGCAGGAATAAAATCCTTGTTCACTGACCAACAAGAAATAGATGGTGCTTCCAGATAAAATCACATCTCCCGCCATCACTGTTTATGTAATAAATCCGGCCTGGAATATCACAAGACTGAGGCCAGACTGAAACGAGGAGCAGTTGAATCTTACTCCAGATTATTTTATCAGTGGGCTCGTCGTAATTCCCGACAGTCGGCGACACCACGGCTCGGAGCAGCTGGCCAGAAAAGGTGAAGGCAGTCTGCGACCCCCGGATGAGAAAGGCAGATAACCAATGTCAAGATTCCCTACCTGCACTATCGCCGATATGAGACCGAAAACGAAGAGCAACACAACGAAGGCCACCACGTAAATATTATTTGAATATAATCTGAAGATTCAAATCAGCGTCAATAGCCAGAGGTAACGAATTTCGATACCCAGAGCCTTCGGCAGAAGAATGCTTGCACGGAAAACCCGATTATTGCCGCTATCAGAGCAGTGCTTTGGAGCCACCCAGTTGGTGTTGAACATCTGCGATGCCTTCTTGATATCCGCGAAGTATTCGACGTTTGAACCCAAACGAAAGCACTGCGAGTCCGCCTATTAGCGGACTTTTGTAAAAGTAGTGAAGGGCATACATTGCCTGTGCGCTCCTGATGGTTGTCGCAATGCACAAGCCAAGAACAAACAGCTTCAGGGAGAGAGAATCCGACTTGTAATACCGAGACCAATAATTAGTGAATTGTGCGAAAAGAATGCCTTGAAGGATGAGGTCCGCATGTGTACCGAGGTCCCTAGCCTATACTCAGCATCTCAGATCTCAATGCTGAAAAATAACGCCTACCTCACCCAACCGCCGAGAACGAATGTTACAACTGGGAGAGGTGGCATACCAAGCGGGCGGCGGGAGGAGAAGACGAGGGCTCATAAATATTAAAGGACCTAAAAGATATTCCTGAAGCGGAACCAGCAGGACATGTCAAACGTCCCCCGTCGGGCAAAATTTAACAAGGTGAGAATTTATATATTTTTTCTGTGGCAAATACATTATGAAATCTCTCAGATTAGGCTACCAAGCCCAAGAAAAAAAAAACCACTGTTCTGGCTCTATGACGTTTTACTAAACCCTATAAATCCTCCCTCCTCAATTCTCAGAGATCTGGGCATGCCAGCCCAGATTCCAGCCAAAAGGTGCCCTGCTGGTCTGACAATGTGAAAAACGATATCTTTCTAAATCTGTCTCCATCACTAATTGCGCATGAATTAAGCGGTCATTTCTATATAGTTTTTATGTCGATTGACCCAATACTAGACTCGAGGCAGACACTTTTTGTACCAACTTAAAATTGATGACAGTCGATCAATACGCGGGCGGAAAAGCAATCTAACCGGTAGCTAGTACGACCGGAAGTTGCCGTGGTTGGTTGTTTTGACTTAGAAAAATTTCGTGAAAGTGAAAATTCAAACTCTTGCAATTAGAATTCTAAAGAGGCAGTCTTTCGCAGAATTCCTCCGCCAGCGCACTCTATTGATTTTATGAAAATTCCTCCAAAACTGAGGGCATTGGAAGGAAATGAAACCCACCGTTCTGCATCGGGACTGCTCGGCATATTTCGGGTGTTCTCGCACCATCTAGTGATCTATCACATGGTATGATGGGCACTGCTCATCCTCCAAATAGCTTTTTCATTTCTTCACTTTGGTGAAAAGGACCACTTGCGCGAGCTTGTGGAACGATTCAGAACATAACTGTCTCTTCAGAATTTCGATTCCAAGAGTTTGAATTTTTCACTTTCGCGAAATTTTTCTAAGTCAAAACAACCGACCACGGCAACTTCCGGTCGTACTAGCTACCGGTTAGATTGCTCCAGCCGCTTCGCCAACACCGTTTGGTCGACTGTCATCAAAGTCCAGTGCTGGCGTCTGCGGCTGGGTTCGAGCCTAACCCAATAAGTACCCGTCGAGTTATGGGCAAATCGGTTGCGGGGATCAAAAATATCCCAAAACGGGAATTTTTCATCCGCGCCCTTCGGTGCTGTAAGTTGCCTCTGGGAGATGAGGGGCGGGAAGGTGATTTTATTTTACATCTAGTTCAAATCTAGTTGCCAAAATAATATTGAACAACATAACCCGATCCACAGATTAAGCTAGGGAGGTGCCCTCCCTCGTTGGATTTGCTCGCGTGATTGGGGATGGAGAAAGGTTAGTTGGGTCCTTCTCATTGAATGGAATGTATACTAATGCCGAAGATGATTAATGTAAGATTCGCCTACATGGCGGACTTCCTGAGTATCGTGGGTTAGGACTGGGCCGCGAACTTATTATCGAGACTGTGGTGAACTCGGGGGACCCATCAGTATCCGACGATCCGGTGAGCCGCGATAGCAGGGAGTGGAAATGGATTTTGTTCGCAACCAAGGCCAAGGACATCATGTCCAGCGTCTCGCCCTAATGTTCTGACCGTTTGGTGATAGGTATCTCCGGCTCGGGTTCGCGCAGGACACTACAAAAACTTACGAGCTGCAGCCAGGGAATTTACGGCTGGATTAGGCAGGGGAAGTTTAGAATACACACATACAAAATTTAGATACATGTCAGAATTTACACGGCTCGAATTTCTTCTGGCGGGGGCGCCGTTCGTCTGGAAATGCGGCGACTGGCATACCAAAATACCACGACTACCAAAAAACCGCCTACGATGGCTGCTCCGATGTAGCCCGAGTTGTCGTTTGCCTGAGGTGAATGTGAGCCGGAAATGAGGGGGCACTGAAGCAAGCAAGTCACCGTTGCCCAACCTCTCCACCAGCTTCCCGCAAGGCCGCCGCCGTCAGCTGCATTAGCAGCCTCTTGGCATCTCTTGCACTGGTCTCCGATTAAGCCCATGATGGTAATCAGGGAGATGCTGCTCAAGGATTAATGTGAGTTGGGCCCGCGAGGTGAAGAGGGCACCTGAAGGCGACCAAGATGCTCATCAGGGTGAGCACGATGCTGAGGCCCGACATGACGTTGAGCTTTACGCGCAAATCGCGGTCGAGGTTGTTCTGCAAATGCGCGGATTTTTCGTCGGATATGGGGGGCTCTTCGTCGGGTACTGCGAGGGCTGGATCAGGAGAGGACCGGTGGATGGGTTCGCCGGCCAGGTTGGCTCGAATAGACGTGTTAGGACGCTCGGAGATCACGTTCTTTTCGGTGGGGAGAGCATTCTGCTCGTCCTTGCCCAAAGCCGGGAGGGTGATTGTCCATGAACGCTCTGGAAAGCCAGCGTAGGAGTAGAGCATGAGAACAGAGTCCGCTGAGTCAACGAGGGACATCCCCGCTGTGAAGAGCAGCTGCAGAGCATGGTTATTCTCATTGCTCGAATACATTTAGGGGGGTTTTACCGGTAGTATCACAATATCACCAGACGGTATAGAGGAGCCATCGGATCCTTTGCGACCCAGCGCTGATATAGCTAGGAGGGCAATCGAAGATGCGGTATCGAATCCTGAGCTCAAGGGTAAGTCGTAGCGCAAGACTATTGATATGGAAAGCGCACCGAAACCAAAGAGCACACCAACAGGGTACATCTAATAAATGCTGAGCACAGAGTCAATGAAGTATTGGTCAAACTGAGGACCTTCCACGGTTTGTTCACAAAGGTGATGATGGGTCCTATTATCCGCATCATGAGCATGTGGTTGTGGTGGGGCTCTGGTGCGGGAATGGGCACGCCCTGTTCCTGCATTTTTTTCACCTGCAGTTATGAGTTGGGCAGATACTCAGGAGAACTGAAAGAAAATTTGGTACCCTCCGTCGCTGCGTGATGATCCGCCATAGAATGACAGAGTTGGCGACACCGACGATGAACAGGAATGAGCCGCTCACGGCTGGACCTGAGACAACCATGTCGAAGGTCTCTCGTATCGATGAACATAAGTCGGCTACATACCGACGATTCCTCCGACAGTGCCGACGCCGTTCAGTTTATCATATATGCTGGAGGATATCGCAATGGCGACGTTCTTCATCAATAAGTAAGGATAGACTCTGCGGGTTGTGTCCGACACCATACCACCACGATAACGATGGTGCTGTGTCCCAGGGAAAAGAACAAGCCACAAGTCACAGGAAGCTGCCCCAGATTAATCAACCCGCGTGTCGCGTTGTCGATTGCGCTAGGTTACGCATTAGGAGAATCTCAGAGGAATTCTATGGTGACGATGAATTGTCGTTGGCTTGAGGGCGCGAGGCACGCACGAAAGATAAGGAAACCTAATGTGATCTGCATCCAGAGCTAGCGAACGCATGCAATTTGTATACTATATTTAAATCATCGTAGTCACCATGTCTTAATCCTAGAGTCTAATAGAGAGCCATTGGAACGCGACTGGAAATCATAGCAAAACGAACCCAAGCCAGGAGCGCGAGAGGCAGGATGGGCTGAGTGTTGGAGGTACGACCAAATAGAATTCCCGCGACGGTCCAGCATGTAGCATTGGCGAGTATCAGACACGACAGAAGAGCCACAGAACGACCGAAGAGCGTGAGCTGCATGGCGTTCGATGTGGCCCGTGCGCTGCTTGTGCGTCACATAGGCCCCCGGTCACTTGCAGTTAGGTCGTCCCCCCCTAAAGTAAATCGAAATCGTAATTTTTGGGTCCGTTTTGTAAGGTAAATCAGCCAGAAACACCCCATACTGCGTCCGCTGTAAGGTAAATCTGGGGGGTCGGAGAATTTTTGTTTGAGCAAACACGAAGGGTATAGCCAGCGGTGCGCAAAATTTCACTTGCCAAATGCCCCGCAGGGTGATTTTTGGCCAAAACGGGTCCGAAATAAGGTAAAATAGGGTCCAAAGAGGAAGGTAAGTCGGAAATTTGAAGGCGACCTAAGCGCGAGTGGCCGGGGGCCTCGTCAAATCAGCACGTGCTCGTACTCACGATTTTGAGTCTCGTTTGCTTTCCACCTTGCCCTTTTCTTGTTTACTTTCTGCGAGCAGGCTGCAAGCAATGTCCGACAACCCAATTCCCGAGGAAAATGGAGCCAGTTCTCTGCGTGCAGCGGCTCTTTTGACTCTCAAATCGAAGCGGCGCAAGCCGGTGGTCGACACTTCTGGCATCCCGGACCTTCCCAGCGCCCGCCGACGACCGACACTTCTGTCCAGCTTGACTATGGCCAAGAGGATATCGGCTCATCTCCCACAGATGTTGTATGGCTCCAGCATCTCTCAAAGGGCATCCTGAAGACGGCCAATCACGCGAGGAAGGAGAAATTAGCGACTCTGAAGATTCTCCCTCAAAGAATGCCTCCAAGCCTGCCCCGGACCCCGCTGCTGTTTTGTAAAGGTTGAGTCGCCAACGCATAACCTGTTAGACAGGACGGGGGATTCCCCTCCGCCTGGGCTTTCACCACCAACGCCTGTTCCTCTGGCCGAGTACATTATCGACGCTGATCACGTCCGGCCTGGCCTATCCAGTTCGTGTCTTATTCCGAGTTGGCGACAGCTTACCGATACCCTCCTCAGTGAATCAGGATCAGTATGATACTGCCAAGGACATCGTCCTGGACTTGCTCGGTTGGGGTGTTCCACCTGATTATTTAGTCGACTGTAATCTCAGCCGGGAGATTGTATACTACGTATTCAGCGAGCTGAACCTCCGCCTTCCTCAGAATTTGGACACCACCGGCCTAATCCCATACACACCCGCCCATGTGGCTCTACTTTCGCGTCCACTGCCTCCTCCTGCGGCACCCCGATCCCTGCATGGACATCCAAGCTTGCCGCCAAAGCCTCATGTTGGGCCAAATTCTGCTACCGCCTCAGGACCGAGTCCTGTACAAAGATCGACCGCCCCATCTCCCCCCAACCCTCATCACCTCCTTCCGCCTCGTCGCCCACAAGTAGCCATCAGAATCGGCTGGTAGCTTACATGATATGGAGCGACA
>JARJCX010000656.1:0-29065 GCA_029282285.1 Mycena rebaudengoi
AATTGTTTTGTAAAGGCTGCCAGCGAGTCTAGACTTGTACATTGGTCCATATCTGTAAATGCGGAATCCTGGAAGGCATTGCCAGTCGTATTGAGGAAGCGCAGATCTAAGGGCTGTTCCGGAGCTTCTAAACCGGGGAACAGGCCACGAATGTAGCCGTCTACAAAGGAAAGTGTGGTAGAGCCTCCAGAGAGCGACGTTTGGCTGGGACAGTGAGCAGCAACAGACACCATGCCGGTGGCTGTATAAAGAAATGCTCTGGATTGCCTACAGCGTCATACTGAAGGTAACACAGAACTTATGATTAAAGCACAGCCACTCGATCGGCTCCCACAGATGACATAACGAATCCCTGTCGATCGCCATTTTGGCAGCAACCGTCTCCACGCGCTGTGATAGCCGCCGCGCCTCCGAAGCACGTGATTCTACGCATATCGCTGAACGACGCGCCGCGCGATGTTAGCACAGAGTGAACTGGATACTGAAACCTTCCTGAAGTTATTTCAGCACACTAATTATGCCATACTTTGGCACCAGACCTCAGCTCACTTTCTGCAACCCGTGTGAACTCAGGCACTGCCACTTCCTCGGGATTCACCGGCGAGCGCCTACTGCGAGTAAAATCAGACCATACATATATCAGTTCTTTTTCGCTTTTTTATTTATTTATTTATTTGGAAAAACGATGCTGATCATTTGGTCTGACTAGGGAGACTAGTCTCCACTCATGAATTCAAAATTTGACCCTGCTGTTGATTTTTTTTACAGTCACGAAGTGACGATATCTAGAATGTATTTATTAATCAGGCGGTGCTACAAGCTGTGGAAAGCTGGATTGGTTTGCGAGGTGTTGTCACTGTTGAGAGCGAATAGGAATACAGATTAGGCAACGTCCATTTAGAGGACGTTAACCTTTGGCCATTGGTATTGAGGTCCAACCTGAATGCGTATAGTTAGCTTTACGCTCAAGAAACGACAGAAATCTGATATCACACACCTGCTGGACGCACATGCTTCCGAGTTTATGCCCGACCTCGACACACTCGTCAATTGTCTTGCCAGCGACGTATGCACCGAGGAAGCCGCCGGCAAAAGCATCTCCAGCGCCGTTGGTGTCGACAATCTCCTCGTCCTTGAGAGGGTGTACGCTGAACACCTTGGGGCTGTCCGGCTCTGCCGACGAGACCAGAACAGTGGACTCTGCACCTTGGGTAATAATGACAATGCGAGGCCGGGAAGCGTTGGACTTGGGGAGAAGGGCGATGGCCTTGGCAATGGCGGCCATGTTTTTGGGCTCGGGAAGGCCGTTCGCAGTGGCATATGCCTCGGCCTCAGCCTCATTACCGATGAGAATGTCGGTGAAAGGGATGATCTCCTTCAGCTGGCTGCCGAAGAACAAGGGGATGAAAGGTGCAGAGAAGTTCATGACAAAGACCTATTAGTTGCTAGAGAATCAGCGACCTATTGACCAGCCATAACGCGTGCACCCACTTTCGACGCGGCCGATGCCTTCTGGCTCAGTTCAACGATGGTTTCGGTGCCGTGAGTCAAGAAATAGCCTTCAACGTAGAAAACTTTGGCGTTGGCTACCAGCGGCGCAACATCTGCGGAAGCGAGGTGGGACTTGTCCCACTTCTCTGCCGTGCGCAGCGTAGTCACTAGGGACCTACACAGAAAAAGTCGAAAAAAAAAAGCATAAATATTGATTAAACGAACCTGTGGTGGCCAGTGATGATCACAGCACACGCGCCGGTTTTTTCGCCCTTCTTGACCTGGTACACCTCCCGGAGGCCTTCACGCTTGTTCGCGGCCTTGAGTTGCTCCGCAAGATCATCGTCTCCGACGCAGCCGGTGTATACCACGGAGTTGGGAGGAAGAACGTACTAAGAACTATCAGGACATCGCGATGAGTGTTTTGCGAGGCTCGGACTCACTGCAGCTCCACGCGCAGCGTTCTGGGAGGCCCCGCCGGCAACATAGGTGACCTGGTGCTCCTTGACGAGCTCGGCATATCTATCAACGCGTCTTTTAGAAAGTGGCTCCGATGGGACGATCCCAAAACCTACATCGGATCGTGCTTCTCCTCAGCAAGGATGGCATCGTTCGCTTTCAGATCGTACTTTGCCAGCAGCGCCTCTCCCTTGGTGACCTGCATGTCAAGCAGGGGATTTCCGATGCAGAAGAGCTCGTAAGACATGACGGCAAAATGGAAGGGAGTAAAGGTAGGAAACAAGGAGAGAGTCGGAGCAAGAGGTGGCTGGCAAATTTATGTGATTTTGTTAATCTCAAAGGTCTAATCTTGATCTAATCTTATCTATGTAAACTAATCGCGATCATGAGCAAGCTCGTTCAGCCGCAAATTCCCCTTCGTCCAGTGCTCATTCCCTGCTAAAAAACTGGCTCTCACGACCTTGCCTCTAGACCTGTACGATTGTCAGTTACGAGATAAATTCCGGAAGCGAAGGGGACATACACAACTTGACCATTCCTCTCAACTTTGATGTAGATGCCTTCAATGCGGCCATCCCAAAAAGGAGACTGCTGTTCCACCATGCTCCTGAGCTCAACCTCGGAAGGTAACGGTCCCTCGTGAAGTACAGGCACTGTCTGTATCGTCGTCGAAGAGAGCAAAGCAACCAACGTCTGTCTGTCTGCCCAACTATCCAAGCTCCGATCGTACAGATCGAACGCCATGAACCGGTCGGGCAGCCGAGAGTACGGGATAGAATGTGTCGCTGCTAGCCACTCGCCGAACAGGATGTACCGACTGGGGAAATGGGGATCGTGGCCCAACAGCTGGAGCAATTCTTCCTTGTGCGAATCGACCCAGAGCCCGAGCTTCTTGAACTGCTCATGCGAACTAGGATTGACATAATGCGAGCGGTTCTGGATCCGGATTTCGCGGTCAGAGGAGAGCCAGAATCCCATATTCGCGCCATCGACCTTCTCCGTTATGACGACGTGGCCCGAATTCGATAACGCGGTCGTGTCCGTGAAGACATCGTCAGATGTGGCGGCGCCCAGATTTATAAGATGCGGTGTGCGGGGAAATTTGTATAGGTTGATGGGAGGAGACAATCGGAGCACAAGCTCCTGGGCGGCCGCAAATGATTTGACATGCACAATCGCCTTGAACCCTTCCTTCAATGTAGGCTCAATAAAGTCTTTGTGCATCTGGTTGACAGCATTGCGGACGCGACTTCCCGGAGGTAGTGTGGGGTGCCCAGCGCGCATCTGCGCCCGGGATTCGCACAAGTCCTTCTCGTACTATAAAGAAAAATCAGATTAGGAAAAGAGGCGAAGAAAGTAACCTACGTCAAACCATATACAGACAGGCGAGGTGGCCCAATTGGACGCCAAATCCAACCAGATCTTCCTATCTGAGGCCGCGGTATTGCATCTGTCCAACAGGACCCGGCCCTTGGCGTGGCCAATCTCGGACTCGCATGACGAGCGGCTGCCGGATTCGTCCTGCGATATCCGACTCCAACCCTTTGGATCGCGAGCGAGTAGGGCCTGAGAGAACCATGACTTGCCGGAGCCGGGCAGTCCAACGAGCAGATACAGATCGTTTTTATCCAGCGTTCCCTTTATCACAAGGGGACATGGTGGAGGCTCGGATGGAAGATCAGGGTAAATGGACTGCCGCTTCCATATGACGCTGCACCAATTCGAAACAAACGTCTCTTGCCGAGACGTTTCGAGGCTTCCTGGTCGTATTACAGACTCGCTATGGCATCAGGTGCGGCCATTTCAGGGTGGTTTTGATAGGGAATTGGTTTGTGGAAGCCATATGCAGCTAAATAGCATGCGGCCACCGTCCCAGCGCGTCCTTTGCCGCCTCCGCAATGAATGAGTAAAGGCAGTTTAGTCTCGTCCTCCACGAGTCTCATAACGAGATCCATCTGTTCCAAAGAAGGGGGGCAATAGTTGGGTACAGGGAGAAAGGTGTTCGTGATGGGTTTGCCGTGGAACCATTTCCTGGGGAGGGGCTCTTCCTCCGTCAAGGTCAGGACATGCCGAATTCCCAAATGAGGGGATGCCAATGCAGCAATGTCGTCTTCATGGCGTGGTGTAGACATTATGGCGATATGGTACGGGATAAGCCATCGGAACCACCGAGGGAGTTTAAATGGCGCTGGCGTCTTGGACGGAATGAATAAAGGAAGTCTCGACTCGAGCTGTAATGTGGGCACGAAATCCAGGTCACTGATCCGGGTTCGTAGTGCCGAGGACCAGGGTGCGAGCAGAAGGTCCCTAATTGCGTCGGGAATCTGTGCCGGCTCATCCTTTTGCATCACGGATCCCCACTCGGTCTCCTTTGAACATTCGAGCAGCTTTTTCAGACAGTACTCTTGGACCCGCTCATCTATCGCCCGCTCGAATGCGGAACCGTAAGAAAGCATGGCGAGTTTATGCTCGTGCAGTGAAAGCGACGCGTCGGCGAGTCTAAGAAAGCCTCGATGAGACTCGGGGAACATGCGGACCAGATCCACGCAGTGTGGCTGCTCCTGCAGGAATAAACCTGACAAATGCAGAGTGAACGCAAGATGGTCAAGCAGGTCGATGGATGGCGTAGAAGGGAACTGTCCCGGTAATAGCGAACCTATCCCTTTGTCCATCTCGTGGTCATCCCTCCCGGAGAGAGTGATGTGGAACTGCTTCGGCGGCAGGCCAACCTGTTTCCGATATAACTGGCCCGCTGCCCACACGACCACGACAAAAAAAAACGTTGGCATTTCCACCAAGGCCAGCAGCCATAACATTGTGGGTGTCCACTGCCGCACATTTGGCTTGTTGCTCCGCGGTGAGATTTTTGAGCTCGTCCTTTGACAGAAGAGTGACATGATACGGCGCCTCCTTGCTCCTTTGGAAATGGGAAGGGACAGAATCTAGTGCATGCCGCGCGATCTGGTCAATGTGGGTTCCGACGAGCCCAAGGACTCCGAAAGTCTTCTGAATGGTTGCCATCTGTTCAGATATGTTGAAATTTTAGCCTCAATGCGCTCGTCTAGGTCGCTATATAGCCACGATTGCACATACTGACTCGAGTATCTGCCATCTGGCGGATGTTCGCCTCCGGAAAGCGATGCTTCCGACCATATGGAGAATTATTTCTCACGCCTTCTCTTGGCTTCAAAACAACCATCCTGTCGGTATCCCACTGCATACGGTAGCTACCATTGGTACTCAAGCGAAACAATCCCAAATTGACCGTTGGTACAGTAATTACTTTCTGCTGCCACCGCCACCATTTTGCACTTCAAGTTCAGGGCCAGTTGTGGAGCTTCTGAGCTCTAGACTACTTTACAGCATATCGGGCTTAATGCTTTGGAATCGCCGTGTCTCGCCAGAGATTATTTTTGGTCTGTCTCGTTCTGAGTCTTGGCGCTGCATGAGGCCACATTACGCGAAGCATGCATGCGGGAACCCAGGATGTTTTCATACGCTCTTACTATTTCTATCGATCAACTCATCTAGCCTTCCTCCTGGACTTACCGCGCCTCACCGGAAATCCCTTTACACGATCTGTCTCGATCCAACGAGTCCTATAAATTACTGGTCGGACGCCGGTCCGACACGTCGATATCGAGAATGCAAGCCGTTATCGAATCAACGGACAACTTGGATACCTCTCAAGGGGGCCATCACGACCACAACCTCCTCCTCTTCCTTTCTCTTACTCGATGATTCTGTTACAGTGGCCACGGCATTCCGACCGTTGGCTGGGAACCACGACGATAGCTGTGTACTTTCATGCTTAGATATGAGCAAAAAAAATCCTGTGCGTTGTCTCAAGTTGGGCTGTAGCAGGTTGTCGACGACCCTTGATGAAAATTACATTTTCGCGCGCCAGTATGCGGATGCGACAGGATTCATGGGGAGCCTGTCTAACTAGTACGAACATCTGCGAAGGTGTCACACGACCACAGCAGCGACTATCTGTAGCAGCTGTTTACATATTATCTGCTTCTCTATTTCTATGTTTGACCTCTATTTTGCCTCATTTCTTAAATTTTTTTGGGGGGGTACCCTTCTACCTCCGTTTATCCGGGGCCCCGTGCTCCTCCGTATCCGAGTCCGATTTCGGAGCTTGAGAGTCAGACGTCGAGATCAATAGATCAGAATCATCCGCTGCCTGTCAGTTGAAGTGATATGTCAAACCAGGTCGCCACTTCAGGTTTGAAGCGCTCGTTTTGTCCTGGCACTTCATATACCCCACACCAGTCCTCATCTCCTTCTCTTCCTCCCCTTCCGTCGGTCTCTTTCGCTTGCTCTGAATGCCCACACGAGTACCTCGAAGATCTATGGAGGATTCAGACCCCATCGCAGACGCGATTGCCCCACCCCGGAACGAGTCTGCTGAGGACAGAGAGGCCCGCATCCAGAAGGAGCGGGCAGCGAAGCTCGTCTCAGACGCCATCGATGCCGAACTAACCCGCGAGCATGCCCATGAGAAGAAGCGTCCGAAACCCGTCAAAATTCTGCTGCTAGGTTCGTCTCCGGGTGCCTCTCACGTACGGCCCAATACTGATCCTTGCGAGTGCAGGCCAAAGCGAATCTGGTCCGTACTCACCCTACCCCAGCGTTTCTAACCAGACTCACAAATGACGCAGGGAAATCCACGACGCTGAAAAGTGCGCATTCACCTTTTTATCCAACATCTTCTGCTCATCTCTCTCAGATTTCCAGCTGTTATATGAGCCCAAGGTCTGCTTTTTTCTAGGAGAAACGATACTTGCCATTTATCAAAGTTTAATAGACATTCCGCGCTGAACGCGCATCGTGGCGCGCCATAATTCAGCTCAACGTGGTCAGGTCAATACACGTTATCATCGACGCGATGACTCGCGCCCAAAACACCACGGACCGGCCGCCGAGCGCGCGCTCGAGCATGTCATCCCACGAATCACCTCGCCCTGATGCCGAATTGCTCAGCATAAAAATGCGCCTTCTCCCGCTGTTGCAAGTCGAGGAGGTCCTCATCAAGCGGCTTTCCCTTCCGGGATCGATGGAACGTGAGGCGACGGAGCGGCCGTTGACAACTTCGCGTAAACAGAAGGAACCGGCAGTGAACTCTACCGTTGCATGGAAAGCAGCGTTCACCCGTGCAGGGAGGGAAAGCTTCGACTCCGACCATCTAGTAGATTGGGAGGACCCGGACGACCCGGGTGTGATACTCCATGCACGACGTGAAGACATGAAGCGCCTTTGGGGACACCCGACGATCCAGGCCATCCTGGACAGGCAGTCAATCAGGCTGCAGGAATCCGCTGGATTGTGCGTCCCCTTGAGCTTACTCCATGCTTGCATTGCTTATCGGGCCCAGTTTCCTGGATTCAATAGATGAAGTTACATCCTTGCGATACGTGCCCACGGATGGTGCGTATGCGTATCTTTACATGGCGCGACGTCAACTCATAATTGGCAGACCACATACTACGGGCGCGACTAAAGACGCTGGGCGTTTCAGAACATCGCATGCGACTCTCTGACCCAAGTACGTATCTCTGCCGCTTATGGGATTCTTGTCTTTTAACGTTGGATCTCAGCGGGGGGCATGAGCCGTGACTTCCGCATCTTCGATGTGGGCGGTACGCGGTCCCTGGTACGACCCCGTGCAGTGAGAATCCTTCCAGAGATTGACAAGGATCGTTTTAGCGACAGTCGTGGATACCATACCTGGACGATCTTGACGCAATCATATTTCTCGCGCCAATATCCGCTTTCGACCAGGTGCTGGCGGAAGAACCAACTGTCAACCGCTTGGTATGTCGCCTGCTTTATGATCTTCCTTTTATGAAATGACCTTATTTTGATCCATACAGGCGGACTCCTACCAAATCTGGACATCTATAGTGTCGAACAAGCTCCTGCAGAACACGAACATGATCCTTTTCTTGAACAAGGTGGACATTATGCACGCCAAGCTCGCATCGGGAATCCGGCTTTCCGACTTCGTCGATTCGTATGGCAGGCGCCCAAATGATTTTGACAGTGCTTCGCGATGTATGTTCTTCCCACAATCACCTGCTAAAATATTCATACTGACTGATCCCGTCGTCTAGATTTAAAGAAACAATTCAGTGCGCCCAGCGACTGTTGCTGGAAACGTATACTGACAGCCACATCTTAGATTCGATATTGAAGCAGAATTCTCCAGTTCCTCGGATATTTATTGTCATCTCACAAACGCAATCGTCAGTCGTTCTCTAGATGCTTGTCAGGAAGTAGTGGTTTTTACTCACGCGTGCTTCTCCAGGACACCAAATCTACTAAATATGTGCTAGCCGGGAGTATGTGTTTTTTACCCATGTCGATTCTGACTGCTGATTGCGTTTTTTTTCCAGTTAAGGACATGCTTATGCGGTTCCATCTGCAAGAATCCCACCTCATCTTATAACCGCTGTTCCCTTTCCGTGCTCTGCTACTGCTCTTACACCATCGCATCGTTGTCCGCTATCACTATATGAGGCTTTCACTCCTTTGCAACGTACCACTCTCCGTCGACTCCATCCATCCGCCTGTAATCCCGCACACATATATTTATTTCACTCGTCGGTCGGTATTCGTCGTCGCTCATCAATCATGTAATTCACACACCTAAAATTACACTGTATAACTCACTCGCGTACATACATCAACTATATAGATAGCGCAGGCCCAGAGATGGTGCATGTGGTCGTCGTTATTAATTAATCCTATTCGGTGATACTCTGGTGAAATGTCCATTGAACCATCCAAATCTGGAACTGATAGGCTCGGCGACAGCGTGATAGACAGGCACGGATCATACATTCCTTAAGTGTGTGCCGATATGAAATTAGGATTCGGCGAGGATACTATATTGGAGGATTTAGCAGGAAATGGAATCTTCAAACAAAACCAGCCTACCCTGAATGTTCGTGACACGCTAAAATTTAGGCACAGGCACTTGGAAGTTCCTCGAGGCACTGCGAGTTACAAGATAGACTGTCGAGAAGACTACGAAGCCCCGTTGTGGACGTAGGTACAGTACCTGCTTGTTCCTTTTAGGGACCACCGCAGTAATACATCCTCCTCCTCCTCCTCCTCCTCCTCCATGCCAATATGTGCAATTATGCCTCGAACTGGCGAAGAGTTCCGAGCCCCACTCGTAAGTGCGGAGTCGACATTAATGGTTTGAACTCCTCTGCATCATCGGTTTTGTAGGTAAGTCAGGATAAATAGATTATACTCAGTTATGTCCCCTTTCGAAACTTGAACGTGCCGAGTTGTAGGGTATAGTACCGTAGGCCAATGAAAATGTACTACACTACCTACGCCGCAAATTTATCCTGACTTATCCTACGCACTGTCGACGAGCTCGCCGCTTTTAAGGCTGTAGATCTAGGCACGCAAGAAGCAACATTAGACTATGAGAGCAAAGGAACTGATACCGAAAATATTTATAGAACCCAGTTAATGCTCTCTGGAAGCCGCACCGGAACCATTTCAAAAGAAAATAAACTGGGGCCGCGGCACTTTTTCTGTACCTCAGCCACTGTCAGTGCTTCTATTATCCTGTGTCCATGCGTAGTATTAAGATTACAGTGTGGGTATACGCGCGTTGAGCCAAATCTGCGCCGTTTGCCGAATCACATCACGGATAGTTATAGGAGTAGGATAGCCCTCATAGTGGTGCCTAGAAGATACAAGATTTGTAACCCAGTGGGGTGCCGCAAGAGTTGGAGTTCTACCTGAGGTACTGTCCTGCGCCGTCGAAAATATGGAAATTAAATGTCGAGTGAGGACTTCTAGCAGCCCCATGACGCATATGAAGTTCTTCTAGCATTTCCTAGTAGGGAAAATTATTAAGTACGAAAAACGAGTCTTACCAAGGACCGCGTTTGCGAGTGGCTCTGGCGAATCGTACCATCTTTTGGAAGGGAAGTATTGTATATGACTGTGTAGACACGGATTCGTGTCGTACAGCAATAGTTCCCCCCCTCTGCCACAGTAAGCTTCACAGCATTTTCATTAGCGAAAATCACTCAGTCGATCATCAAGCATCTATTCCTTGGTATTCATCTCTACACTCGCCAGGAGTAACTCGTGTCTGGAATTTTTTGTGCCTCTTACTGTGTGTGGTTTCCAGGGCCCGTCAAAAATCTGTGTATAATATCAGTTGATTTTTTAGCTGTATAGGATGCATCTGTCTACCTTCGGCGTCGTCGTTATCTCCGCAGCCGTGGCTCCCTTGGCCAGCTCCACGTTCCCCCACACAGCAATTGCGGCATTTGGAATCAACTGTGAAGGCAGTGGCAAATGTCACGGGCAGCCTGGAGATACTGCTGCACGCTTGGTAGACTACATCAACGGGATCAACCCTGGGCGGTCCTACAGCAATGGAGAACACATAGCATGCCAGGGAGATATCTGTGCATTTTTACAGACGGAGAAAAGGCCGTTGAGCGGAGAGGAGATCCGGAATGTGGCGCATTCGATAGTGGACCATGGGTGCAAGGTTTGCGGGAGCGTCCCAACTAGTCCAGGGAACAATGTTGCTGATGGGCAGTTGACGTTCAACTATGTCAGTGAAACCCATTGTGGCGACGGTCTGTGTCAATAGATCAAGGGAGATCAGGTCGTAGATTGAAACCCGATCTAAAGTTCAATTGCTAGGGAATAGGCGAAATCGAATCAATTTCAATTGCATCCAGTAACCAACACAAATGCTTACTGTACGCGTGAGCGCGTCCGACGCGTCTAAATATCAATACGCGTCACGGTCACATGTCCTCTGATTAAACGGTCAAACACCGCATCAAAAAAATGAGCACACTTCGGGTCGAGGTCCTCACCTTGCACTACGCGGTCGCCAGACCTCCGTCAGCCACCACCATCATTTTCAAGTCAATCGTGCCGGCTGGCTTCGTGTCGAGGATGGTATTCTGACCTCTGGCGGCGTTTTAGTTTGCCCGTCTTGATCAAACATCCTGCTCGAGTGACGGAGGAGGCTCAAGAATTGCTAGGTTCCGTGCTTCCCAAGGGCAAGAAGTTGAGTGGCCCGAGATGCCGGGAACTGGTCGGCGAGACTCCTCAAGACCATTGGGGAATTCTGGCCTGAAGGTAAGCCGAATCCCAAGCCGCTCAAGACCTCTCGCTGGTCCACACTTCAAGCTTCGAGACTAATCCGTCAAGAAGATAAGCCCGCAAAGCTCAAGTCTGCTGGATGCTCAAGCCTGTTCCGACGATTGTGAGTGCCGAGCGCAGGATGGTCCCTGGGCTCTATGCCCGCTGGACTTCTGGCGGCGTCCGACGTCCAGAGACTGCGCCGTTTGTCTTGGGCTTGGTGCTTGAGGCGTCAAGAAGTATGACGAAACGCTGGCGACCCAGATCGCGCAAGACTATCCGAGCCACTGAACTTCAGGACCCTGGACGGAACCGAGGCTGCGGACAGGGACTGTGACTGTGCTGACCGGGGCTTCCAAGACCGGACGGAATCCTGTTTGCCTCAACGATGTTAACGGGAAACCTCAAGATTGACGTCTTGCAATCCCTCGGCGCGCACACGCAAGTCTGCTGTCGGAACTTTTCGAGACATTTCGGATGTGGGCCCTGTTGACTGGATGCATCGACGCTAGGATCGTCATCAGGAACCAAAGGATAGCGCAAGGTAATATTTCACGAAAATCAGACCGAGGACCAGCGAGGACCGGAGGATAGCCTGTGCTTGATTGACCAGTCAACTATAGCGAGAGAAGCAACGCAGTATATTATCTGCTTCGATTCACGATGGATGCGGAGCATGCAATGAGGTTGAGACTTGGTTGAGACCGTTGAGTTGAGTGGTCAACGGTGATCAATGATTAATGATCGCCGATCGGCGTCGGCCTTCTCAATTCGGCCAGTCTCACCTTTCACGGGACCGATCAACTTTTCTCGCTCGCAAATTTTTTGAACCTCAGCTGGATCACGATGGGCAAATCTCAAAAGAAACGGTCGATGCGGCGACACAACCCGATGCGAGTGCCCGACTCGCATCTTCCAAAGGGCCTAGCCTCGGCGTCCGAAACATCTTCAAAAACAGAGGCTATTTTACCCATCCTTCAGAAGGTTGTTCAGTATTCTGCGCGAGAGAGCCTTTAAATTTATTGGATTCGAGGCTAGATGGAAGGTACGGATGCTGGTGACCGCAAGTGGGCTTGTGTTGCCGTGTCAAATCTGATCCAAAACGACCCTTCGACGCGGCGGCTGCTGCAGGGAAAAAACGTCGTCGGTGCACTCATCACCCGCCTGACTGATAGCGAGGAGGAGGTCGTGATAGAGGCTGCCGGAGCCCTCCGGTATGTAAGCCATGATCCAAAGTTACAAGGGTTTTCCTTGATTCTGCTGCATTAGAAATTTATGCATTGATGGCGGATATGATATCTGTGCGGAGATGTACAACAAAAGTATACTGGTACCCTCTGCGGACATTCGTTCCAAAGGTGAGCTTATTATGTCGTCGCGTTCCAAACGCTGATTTGAAAAAATGAAGCTGTCCACAACGCTGTCGCAGTACTTGGACAGCCCCAAAAATGCACCAGATAACGCACAGAAATTAGTGTATGAATTTGCTGACAACGTTATCACCGTGCTGTGGTGTCTCTCGTGAGTTTTGAATCTATAAGCCCGAATCTCTCCTGACGAATCCAAGAGAGACCTCAAACAAGGCTCTCAACGCTATCAATGAGATGAAATTAACACCATTCCTCATGTCTTTCCTCGCTGCACGAGAGAAGATACCATTGGCTCCCGTCACTGCTGCGGGTGCGCTAGCAGGTCTCTCAGCGCTGAAAAACGATTAATCCTCATTGCAGCCCAATGTCTCTACGTACTCACTGACGACAATTACCCCACCATCGCAGACGTTAGGTCCGATGGCGGATACATCTCATGTCTAATGTCCATCATCAACACGACGGAAAATTTGGCAAACGGAGCGCCTTTTGACCCTGCCGATCCGCGCTCGGTCACTTTGCGGGTTCTCGCCTCGGGTAACTCGCGCTCCACGGTTTTGCGATCCCGAAACTAAAGCCTTTACTTTTTCAGGTATTTTGCGAAATATTGCGCCAATCCCACCTCCATCGACCGCCTCGTCGGTTGACATCGACAAGGATATTGTTCTACCTCTACTTCAACCAGTGATATCCTCCGTCTCCCTCGCAGAAGCGTCGGCAACAGCACTGCAACTCATTGCCCAGGAGGTATGTGTTCCCGTGGTGCCTCCAGAATTTTACTCATTTTCACCTCAGACCTCCACTCCAGATATTGAAAAGCTCTCGCTGAAAAACACACCCAAATCTGATCACAAGTCGACTGCGGAGGTGGACCTTGCCCGTCTCGAGGCCCGTCTGCGGACAGTGCAACTCGCGCTGGAGATCTTGACCGGTGCATGCGCGACACTCCCTGACCCTGGTCCAGATGCCCCGCCCGGTCAAGCTGATGAGGGAGACGAAGATGGCGATGAGGGTATGTGCCTCTCATTTTATTTCAAAAACATTGGACTCACCGATATCCAACGGCGTGCAGACATCGCAGACGAAGAAGAAACCGACGAGCCGGACATCGAAATGGCCCTAGACGACACCGAAGATGCCACCACAAACGCCCCATCAACAGCGTTCCTCCCCGCCCTCGTCCTTCCGCTCCTCGCGCTCGTTCAGCCCACCACTCTCTCATTCCCACCTCTCGCGGCGCCGTCCCCACATCCACCCACCACATCCGCGCTCAGCGCCATTCATCTCTGTGCCCTTGAGTGCCTGAACAACGTCTTTCTCTCGCTTGCGCGTGTAAGCGCAACAGGGGGCGACGCACTTGCAGCTGACATTGCAGCCGGGCGCACCGTGTGGGATGGCATATGGAGTGCGCTCAGTGTTGTTGGGCAGACGGGGGGCCCTGGGCAGGAAGGACGGCGCGCGATGTGGGAGGTGGCTGTCGGGGTGTTATGGGGAGTTGGGATTGTATGGAAAGGGCTCTTGGTACGCCCTTTGTTTTAAACCGCATGTTAGATTCAGTACTCATACGTGATACAGGAACCGAAGGCGGAGCAGGTCCAGGCTCTGATGCAGTTGTGCGACGCGGCGGGTTCTGATGAGCTGTTGCGCGTAAAGTGTATCGGGACACTTGAATGCCTAGCGCATAACCGGAATTTTGTTGACGCGAATCAGGTTTGTGCTTTCTCTTTCTTAACGCGTACTCAAAGAGTAACCGGGACACAGACGATTTCGAGCTACCTCCTTTCGCTTCTCCCCACAGGCAATGCACCATCGCCCGTCGGTACTGAATCCATGATTTCAGCTCTCTCAGCTCTCATAGACATTTACGCGGACGAGGAAGCGCCATACGACGTGAATTTCCGCACGGGCAACTTTGCCCCACGTCTGAGTGCGGCAGTAGACGGCGTGAAGAAAGCCGTCAAGGCCATTGACAGGAGGAAAGAGGGAGGACGCGAAATGCGGAGGCGCGGGGAGGAGATGAGGGACAATCTTATAGCCTTCCTGGAGTATCGGCGAGGATTAGGTGTATAGCCACAGACGGAACGCCTCGTCGACTTGCTTAGACCAGGACCTGTTTAGCATTGTTTACATACTAAGTCTGAGTCCAAGTCCAGCTTTAAAGTTCAACCACCATGGCCGACGCCCACAGTTTGCGACAAGGTTTGGCGGATATCGACGCCGCCACAACTCGACCTCACGAATACCTACACTAGCTGAACGCGTCGCGCTCGACTATATAGACCAGCTGGATGAACTCATAATCGTCTACCCAACTATCCTTACTGGCCTGTTGAAGTGACCTGCAAAATATTCATTCATTGCCTTCCCGAAATTCCGTCGGATACCCCCGACGTGTACGAATGTCCTCTGCTCATCACCCACGTCTACCGTGATTGGTGCAGCATTGCACTGTCTACGCCGGCACTTTGGGCGGCTTCACATTTCAACCTGCGAGGTCCTCTTACCAGTGTCGATTTTGTTGACACCTGGATTTCCCAAGCATCTATCCATCCGCTGTCTTTTTCTCTGTCTCCCTCCCTCTATTATTCCTCCGATTTCGTCACAAAAGCCCGCGTCGCACAAGCCCTAGACATAATGTGGTAACATTCATCACAACTCATCTGGTGCGGAGCGCACCATGGTGAACCCCATCGAGCTCTCGCTCTTCGAACGACTTGAACTTTGTCTGGTGGATAGAGATCGTGCGCCTGGTTTTTCGCCCCTCGTCGCATTTTCCGAATCCCCTGCTCTGCGTCATGTCCGTCTTATCAACACGTTCATCCGAGAAGTCATTCTTCCTTGGGAACAGCTCACGAGTTTTCATGGTGAAGGATTAAGTGTTGACCATTGTCTGGAGTTGTTGCATTTAACCCTGAGGCTGGTGGACTGCGTCTTCACCGGTCATAAAGGCGAATGGGACGATGGGCTACAGGTTTTGAATCCAACCCCCCCTCACTCCCATCTCTACGATCTCCGGGTGATCTATTCGAAGCGTATTGTGTTGCCTCACTCTCCTAGCTTTGATGAAACTCGATTTAACTGTTACGCGAACTTCGAGTGGGAGTAGCGCCCACCTCGTCCTCCAGAATTTCTTTACCCGCTCCCTATCCTCGCTGCTTAAGCTCTCCATCAATATTTGATTCATGGAAGGGATTTTGGATAGTCTCTCCTCGATGCCTCGGCTCGAGTATCTGCTAGTGACCAGCTTATGGGCAGATGAATGCGAGACATTCTGCTCTGTTCTCATTCAAGACACGTTGCTCCCCTAGCTTCGCACGCTCCGGCTCTTAGAGTACGATTTGAGGGCTCGCCCACCGTGCGCAGCCTGGAACAGTTTGCTGGACTTGCTATCGTCCAGGATAAAGGTCAAAACAGAGATAGAGGTGGCATGTGGCTCCCATCCTCTCCTTGACCATTACATGCGAAAGATCCGCTTGGCGCCCCAACTCCGACCATGTGAAACGCTTTAAAGGTTTCATCGCTGAAGGAATGGATATTCACATGGGTGCTACGCTGGTAGAAAGTAGCTGGATTTAGGTACATCGGTGATTGTATTGTGCGCTTAATACCACTAATTTTGTTATCCTCCGCCATATTGTTGGAAAACCGTATGGAAGTAAACTGCGGGAGGCGGGACTGAAAATGGTTGAGAGGGCACCAGTTCTGATTTATGTATTCCAGGCGGGTCCAAGCTTGTCGAAAACTAAATGAGAATAATGCTGGGCTGAGCGACTCAGGTCGGCTTTACGGCCATAAAATCGATGCTGAACACGGTGGAGTGCGACGGAGGGACAAGATCTGAGCTGCAGCGTAAGTCCAACATAATCTGTAGTGAATAAGGGACTGCGACTTGCCTGCGTCAAGAAAATGCACAACATCGTGGCCACCGGGAAGATCTTCGACGCAAATATCAATTAAATGCGGCTGGGGAGAAGGGGCAGCTCACGTAGAAGCCTCGGCTCATCATGTAGAGACATGAAAAAGCGGGTCTCGAGGTCGGGATACGGAACAAGGACTTCGGTTTCGTAGTCTCGGATACTCTCGTGTGGAACCCCGGTGTCCCAGTTGAAGAAGATACCTGTCTCGGTCATCTGAAGGCAGCTGATGGAATTGAGCGAGTTCGGGTCGTTGAACCATGCGGCCCGCTGGACTGAAACGAACGGATGCTCGACGACGTCCATCGTGGCTTCGAATTCGACGACGAAAAGTCCTGTGCTCTGCGCGGAAGAAGGGTGAGCAGGTGAAAGTAGTAAGTAGGAAGCTGTTTACTGTGGCGACGGCGACTCGGCCGTTTTCAAACGCGAGGTAATGTGCGAAGCGGATGGAGGAACCCAGTTGAATGTCAAGGGCAATGTCGCGAAGGTCCATTGTCCCGCCGATGACGCGCTCAAAGAAGGGGATCACGATGAGGCGACACGAAGCTAATAATGCCACGAGGTGCGAGCCACAGGCCGAGACGTGCACTGCCGGGATAATATTTAAAAGGTCATTGCGACGACGTGCTACATATACCAACCTGCAATAAACTCGTCGATTAGCCGCCTGGTGCTGATGGGCGGTGGCACGACACGGTGGGAAATAGGTTGCGGTTTTAGGACTGAGCTCGGTATCCAGGACTCCTGGGTACGAGCCCCCTCTGCATCAAACGAATATGTATTTTTGCCGTACGAGTTGGGAAGATGAGATGTCGAGAACACAACCGCCAGAGTTGCGGGAGAAGACACGAAGAGAATGGCTGCCGCAGACGAACGCATGGCGGTTGCTTACTTCCACGTAGTTGATGTCCCCGAGCGGAACACCAGGCGCTAGTGGAGAAGTTTGGATGTTCTGGATGATTTGGGTCAGTTCTCTGGTCCGGACATCCCAAAGGAAGAGAGAATCTTCGGCAGCGGCAAGTAACGTAGGGAATACAAATCGGTACGCTCGAGTGAATGAAGGGGAAGTCAGTATGGCCCATGGCTTGAAGTGTCCACGGGTGGTGAACGGAAAGGGGTGGAATTCGTTAACGAAGTCCAAAATGGTGTTCTGGCCCTCGTCGGGGGATGCGAATGTAGGCTGGCCATCTAACGTGTCGATATCGTCTTCTACTCGCCAGACCTCCTTTTCGCCGCTTGCTCGGTCGAAAATGAGATATCCGGCGCTGTATTCACAGTGTGCATGTCGACGGACGTATTTCTGTCCACTGCGTCAGTACAAAAGGAGTTGCATACATGGTTACACTCGCCGGCAGCATCCACAAAATTTCATCTCTGTGAAGATCCACCACATTTAAACCCCCTTGCGAAGAGGTGGTAATGATGAACCCCCGCTCCTCGTCGACTTTCAGTCGGTGTACGTCGTCGCCAGCATACCGGTGAGCGGTCACACTACTCGATGCCGCTCCACGCCAGGCCTTTTTTATGTGAATCTGGGCAGAGCCTGTTATGCAACATGAGGCTATATTCAATGAATACAGTCGAAAGTGCTGTACAAAAAGAGCGCCAGTCAACTACACCAGCTAGAGCGCGCCGGGAAACGATGGTGTCCAGTTCGGAGTACACAGTCGAAGCAGAAGGGATGAAACCATGCAAGACGGCTGCGTTGTGGTAGATGCTCGAGTGGTTCACTTTGAAGAAAGTGTTCCACTCTCGGGAAGTAGTCTGCAGACGAGCTAGCGTCGCAAGGGGCAAAAATCTGAGGATGGAGAGGACAAGTTCGGTAGGGAGATGTAGCATTGCAACCCGGGTGGTGGAGGATATAAATTTGGATATTATGTACCTGCCGGGCCGTTTCGGATATTGGATCATGAAATAGGCGGAATAATTTTGCAGTCACAAGTGCCAGGAAAGTGCAAAGTTAGTCCTGACAGTGACCAAGCCTAGTTGAGAGCTGAGATCTGAGACTGGGCCTTTGCAGTATGCCAATTTATTTTTACAACCTTTCATAGGGTATTTACTTCATGTATTTACTGTAGCACGCTCCACCTCCCGAGCATCCTTCAGCGCCTCCCCTACCCCCTTCTTCCAAACGCCCAATTCTCTTTCAAGCTTTACTATCTCCTCGCGTACGTCACGCCCCACCACCCCACCTTCGTTCACCGCACCAAATCCAACATTTAGCTCCGCGCGCGCCTCCACTAGCGTCTCCAGCGCAAGTCGCAGGCGCTTGGGGCCACTGGGCGGGTATCGCAAAGCCTCCTCTGCTGCAGACCCAGGGGCCCGCGGTGTGGGCTCGTCGACAGCAAGCAACTTCCCTAGCTCCGCACGCGCGATGCCACGCACTGGGTGCCCGTACTGCAGAATGCTGCTGAGTCCTGTGATACTTTTCGTGGCAGCTATGATGGTTTCGTCCAGCGCCGCTTGCAGTGGCGGGACAGGCAGGGTCGCGATGAGGAGCGACTGGTGCAGACGTGTAAGTGCTAAGAGAGGGTGTGATGCGGGTGTCAGGCCGACAGAGGTGAGGATGGGGAGTAGGTTGGTCGTTAATTGGCGTGCTTTCTCGATATCTTTGGGTGGGATTCGTTAGGTAGGGTATGTGTTTACGGAAGACCGACGACTAACCGGAGAATTGGAGAGCTGTGGCTTTGTCGAGCGCTTCTTGCCCAATTCTGAGAGCGTCGAGAATCTCGTCAGTCTTTTTGAGAACAGCCTTGCATTTTATGCACCGAGAAAGACTGTCGTCTATTGCATAATATTTCAGAAACTTACTGCGAACCTTCGGAATGGATACAAACCTTCCGTTGGCGTGGGACACATTCCTCCGCACCCCTTGGGACAACAGACTGATTCGCGCGGGTCCACAGCCTCTGGGCTTTTACACAACTGGCACTGGCACGTGAAGTGGTACGTTTCCCGCAAGGAGGCTTGTCTCATGGCTTTGGGGAGTGTAGTGTCTACATAAGCCGTTAAGATCTAAGGACTGTTGGCTCATTCAAATTCCAAGAAATTACAGCGGGACTAGCCTCTTCGCCTGCCGCAATTTCTCTGAGCGCAACTACTTGCATCAAGGGTTCATGCAAAGCGACCTTGGAGGAGGAGCGCGGGAATACGACCACAGCGTTCGGGTCGCAGGAGTGGTTAATAAGCGCCACTGGGGGAGAGACAGATGCCCCAAGCGGCGTCAACGAAGGATCCGTGATGGTGAACGTGTTGGTGACGAACTGGTAAGAAGACTGCATCAGTAGTAGATAATTGGATAGGAAGAGACACCGACGCGAGACACAAAATTAGCCAGGTCTGCTCCGGAACCCATCCCGAACGCAGCGACCTCAGAGGGGGACGACAGGCCGAGATACCGCACCAAGGATATTGCCAGATGTGTGTGTAGCTCATAAGCCGACGGCTGAAGGGACTGATTGTCTGCATATGTGATTTAACAAGCAAGACAAAGCGAAGAGTACGTCGAGACGCACGCGACTGTAGAAGATCGATCTCCCTTGTCTACTTACCCAAAAGAAAATTAGCCATATTCTAAGGCTTAGCGCGGTCGCACATACCCATGCGCTCGCAGGGCCTTGCTTCTGCCTTCTCCACAATATTCGGCCCAAACACCGGATAGCATCGCTCGGGATCGACGTGTCGCCAGTAGCGTGGATCCGCTGGAGGGCGGAGCACTCGTGTTTATGCAGCGCCCAGTCGCCGTTTTGGCATGCCTGTTTCAACCAATATTAAAGTGACTATCCACATTGTCAACCGAACCACGTACAGCGTCGCAATAGTAGATGGATTGGCACCGAGTGCATCTCTTCAAACTTGTCGTAGAATTTCCCGATCCAAAGCAGTGGGAGCAGTGTGAATCCAGGTATTGGTTCGAAAGCGCCGCGACGTGGGGCTTCACAGCCAAAATGACGCGCCCTAAAAAGAACGGTAATGCGCTACATGATATTCACGATACACTTAAGGACTTACCTGGTTGACAATGTTGCTTCGTCCACAGGCCTCTCCCCGAAGCTTCCGACGTCCGGACCTCGAGAAATTTGGGCAAAGACTTGTACGCAAGAGCCTCGGCCACTTGTTCATGAGACTTAGACTGCTGTTCATTGGCCTCGTCCGCTTTCTCTTGTTCAACTGGTGCCGCCTGGTCCGACTCATCAACCGCATCGGCCACCGTGACTTCGGGACGAATCGCTGAGGACTCCGCACTATTCTGGAGAGCAGGTGGGTTCACATACGATGTTTTCGCGTTGCGCGTCGCCTTGAGCTTCGCGAAAGACATGATAATATTTTTCGAGGTAGAAAGACGGGAGGAACAAGCGTAAACAGATGCAATAAGACTAAGATGCCGCTCACAACTTGAAAATCGTATTATTACTATTAGAAAACCGTGTTACATGCCTCAGACAACGCTACGTCGAATACTTAGGCCAAACTTTTGCTATGTACTACCCTTCCATCAGACGCATCAGACGAGGCTAACCGTGAACCCATGTGTGAAGTCCAGACCAACAGCGACGTCGAGCACCTTGGTAGCCTTGTTGTAGACCACCTTCTGGCGCGAAACCGGCTTCCCATCAAGCAGAACATTCCCCGGCGCCTTCGCAACACCGAGGAAGCGCACCCGCGCGGTCTTCACGCCGGTCCTGAACCCAAAGTGCCCGGCAACAACAAGCGTCCCCCGCGCAAAGCTCATCGCGACCTGCGTCGTCGCCTTCTGAGTCACCGACACCCCGTCGTCGATGTACAGGTGGCCCGCAGCCTTCCCGTCCGTGCCCGGCGCGACGACGAACTCGAAGTCCGTCTCACGCAGCTCCGACGTGGTCATCGCGGACTTGGCGCGTAGGGGCAGCACCGTGCCGCCCCTGATGTGCACGGGGATCTGCGTGAAGGAGACGTTGTTGAGCTGCACGTGGGCGCCGGTGCCCTGCACGGGCGCAAGCGTGAGGAAGTCGTAGAAGATGTCCTTGGGGAGGTAAATCGACACGGAGGTCGAGCCCTCCTCTGTTACTGGGGAGACGAGGATGGAGTCGCCGTATAGCCACTGCAGATCGATGGGATAGGTAGCGGAGTCCTTGGGGTACTTGAACCACAAGGGGCTGACGACTGTAGTGCCGTGCACACTCGCGTCATTGAAGGCGGTGTAGATATAGTCGAGCAGCCGGTAGCTAAAGAACATGGAATTAATCGACGGATGTCTGCACCACAAAGGCACAACATACCGAATATCGATGGCATTCTGCGCAGCCTGGGTGGTAAGAGGCCAGCGGTAGAACTCTTGGCTAATGGAGGTATCGCTGTTGTGCTGAATGTGCATCAGCCGCGAATTCTTCACACACGAATAACGACCACTCACGTTGCGCATGAAGGGGTAGAACGCGCCAAGCATAGCCCATCGCGCACACAGCGTCTCCGTCGTGTTATCGGCTACACGACGAAATATCAGAACACAATTCCACGCGTCGAACGTGAAAATCAGCGCTTACCATAACCGCAAA
Organism: Mycena rebaudengoi; assembly: GCA_029282285.1. Taxonomy (NCBI): domain Eukaryota; kingdom Fungi; phylum Basidiomycota; class Agaricomycetes; order Agaricales; family Mycenaceae; genus Mycena; species Mycena rebaudengoi. Next base: position 21,913 of record JARJCX010000656.1, read on the forward strand.
TGTCACTCCCCACCATGGGCACCTGGTAGATACTCGCCATGCCCAGCATCCCCGCGATGGAGAAGCGATAATGAGTCCAGGCGCTGAAGTTGTCCCCGAGCCATTTGCCGACATGCTTCCCGGCGCCAGCGAATGTGGAGCGCGTGATGATAAGCGTGCGCAGTCCCGGGCGGCGGTTGAGCATCGCCTTCTGCGTGGCGACGGACATCATGGACCCGTACAAATTGTGAGTGTCGTATTCCGTCAGATTGTTAGCATGCACCGCGTCAGTCTAAGTAAATGTTAATATCAAGCAGGTAGGACAGTGATAACTTGAGCTTACAAAAGCAGTTTTGCTGGAAAGGTTTCCTCCCGGCGCTGCGTTGTTGATCGAATACTCTGGGACGAGCAAATCCCGCTTGCTTCGGGTGCGAACCGGGGTAGTGTTCACGAAGATCGGCGTATCATGTGCAGGAGGCAGCGTGGTCCGCGGTGGTGGTAATGCCTGTTTCCTTGCCTGATCGAAGATATTCTCCTTGGTGCATGGAAGGTCGCAGAACTGGACGAAGATTCATCAGCCATGAAAAAAGAGAAAAGAAGGGCGAAACCAACACTGGCAGGCTCGTTCATGTCAATCCAAGCTCCGTCTGCGTATTATACCGATATGGAATGGACAAAGCGGACAGGTAAAAAGAAGTAGTGACAAAGACGATTGAATCAGTACTCATCCAGGGAAATTTTCGTTGCGGCTCGTACCAATATCCAAGCCTGTTTTGCTATTATAGAAGAGCTGGAATTCCGTGTTCCAATAGCTGGAGAATATAATGAGGGACAAGTTGGCTTGCAGAAAGAAGACGGCGCACTCTTGTATCTTCGGGTGGAACCAATCTGTACCGCGCAATCATGTCAATTTGGACCACAGACATCAAGTAGGAGGTTCGTACCGGGATACACGGTCACACCTGTAGGGAGAACGGTAAACAAAATATCACATGAATGTAAAAAAAAAAAACATGCCAGGCCACACGAGCCCGAGGTGTGAGCTGCCGTCTTGGTTCTTGAGCCAGATATCCAGCGCTGTTCCCCGATCGTATGGCCCATAGCCCTCTCCAGGCAGAAAGCCGACCGCCGGGTCTGTCATGAGGACTATGTGGAGAGCGTCAATAGTTGCTCAAAGAAAACGGACGCGGACTCACCAAACCGCTGATCTTGGGAGTGCAGATAGTCGACAATTTGGCGCATCCGATCCATCGGGAAGAAGTTGGGCTCCACGGTGAAGATTCTGCGTCTGTCCATGTAGTCCTATGAGGTATATAAACGGCACGCCGATGGAAATAAAACAAAAAGCTTACAATGTCGGTCCACATAGTCTCGAGCGGGATACGAGCAGCAGAGTAGTTTGAAATCACACCGGCCACATCGACGAAGTCTTGAAGAAATATAAGTAAGACGTCAAGACGACATGAACGGGCAAGCTGACTGTTGTACCCGAATCTACACTGGTGGAAACCGAAAGACCTGCAACAACAACAGTTAGTCTCCAGTCTTCAACCTGAAGGGTCCAAACCCACCAATACGGAACCTCGGCAGGCAGCCCCACGACCTCGGCATACTGCTTAGCGACCTCGGTCGGATCCGTCTGGCTCCCTGCAAGGAAGTAGAAATCGAGCACCCCACCGATGACATTGTACTCGAGTGCACCCGGGGTGAGCTTGATGTCCATCCCGTTCGAGTTGAGTAGCAGTACGCCGTGCGTCCCCGTATTGCGGTGCTCCACGTACACGGGGTGGTTCCCGTACAAGTTCGTCCCCGTGGGGATCCCGAACGCATCGCGCGACCACAACGTCAGCGTCGTCGCGTCCGGATTGAGCCGGAACGTGTTCGTGTGTTCCCCGAGCCCGTAGATGTTCGCGTTGGCTGGGAGTGCGGTCTATGATTCGGATATCTTAGGATTGAACATAAAAAGATCATCGCGCGAACCTTGACGCGCAAATACTGCGGCTCGTAGATGATTGGGTGCGCCGCGGTGGAGAACAGAACCTCCTTGGTCGCGGTGCGCAGGACGGAGAAGCTGAAGGGCGACGCGGTGTAGTTGAACTGGATCGCGGCTGCGTGGGGGAGCACGGGGTGCGCGCTGGACGGGCGCGGGAGCACGGCCTCGGGCACCTCGTAGCGCTTTGCGGCCGGGTCAGTTATTTTGACGTGGAGACGATTCGCTGCACGCCGTCACGCCGTCAGTATACCACTTTGCCCACCAGCCTTGGAACCCACTTGTCTCATATACCACCTCGAGGGCAAGCGCACCGATGTCCGTCCCGAATACGTTGCAGGTCTTGCCAGCGAGCTTGAGGGACGCCGTGAGCCTGCCACCCTGCACCTTAACGTTCGTCGCAGAATACCCTGGGCACGCATCGAGCACCGCGGGGTCGACCGTCGTTCCCGCAAGAGCCCCATGGACCGCAAGGCCAGTCAGCAAGGCAGTCGTTTTGCCAACACGCATGGTGGAGGTTGGGAATAGGACGGGCGTAAGGGCTCCATTTTATTTTATGGGAAGCGACGTCCCAGTCATCTGATACTCGCGCCGGCGCATGAGAAGCACACCTCGCATGACCGTTGAAATCAAAAGCGGGGTCCATCAGTGATGCGCATTTGACTCCGAGTGTGGGGAAACAGACACTAAGACAGTGAGACAGTGAGTTCGTCTGAGCTCGTAGGAGTGAAGTGACGAGACAGGAAGAATCTCTGAGCAGTAGTTTCTAGCTTCCTTCTGTTTCCTTGGTGGATGTGAAAGTGTCTTGTTGAAGCACCACGCGGTCTGCATCGACGGACCGTGAGATGACCTCCCGATGTAACGTAACCAGTCCGACTTACGTAGATGCCAAAGCGCATTCTCCTGATGGGATCACTGGCTTGGCTAGGCGTTTCAGACGCAGAGCAAAAAATTTAAACCACCTATTTCTTTGCCCATTTCCTCATTATTTAGCTGACTCCGGATGTCGCGTCCAGGCTCGAGAAAAAGTGTCCACAACGTCACGGTCACGTGCACGCGATGGCTGACAAGTCTTTTCGATGACCTCCCTTCCTCTCCAACCTCTCCAGCCCTCACCATCTGCAAGATCATCTGGAGAGGCTCAGAGCCGGCACCAGCCGTCGTGAGTCGTCTTGTTCTGGCGGCTTGACCTGTTGCGGGTGTTCACGTTCCCGATCTTCCAGACACACACACCGACTCGGCCGAACTATGAACAACCAATGCTCACCCTCATCTTGCGCCCTTTCATTGGTGGCATCCGGTGCGTCTTCTTTGGAACGTCGCCTTTCGGCTACTAATCACCCACATTTGAAGTGTCTAGACGAGGACGCCACTCAAGACCCAAGGGATGACCGTCCTGGACCGCTAGCAGCCTCGCTGTGGGCTACTCGTCGGGAAACGCTATCGGAGCGAATGCGTTCACTTTGAGGTGCGTGGCATCTTTCGTCTCAGCCGCCTCTCACGAGTCTTCGCTGCCGTCTCAAGGACCACCAGCCGCCGGGAACGCGCCATGGACCTCAAGTGTGTATGTACTCGAGGCTTCTTTGCCGACATTGAATACCGTTCCACTGCCACAATCAAGACTCTGGACGACGCTCAATGAGCTTGGATTTACTCGCGCCGACATTCAATAAGGGACTACATCACGAGTGGAAACAATCATGACCACCTTTCCGGCGAGCGTCTGCAACATGCAAGACAACGCAACCTCAACGATCCGCTGGAGACTGGGCACTGTTTGTTGGGTTGGCCTTGCTTCGGTGCTGGGGCCTTCAAGTACTGGCAGTCAAGTACGCGCAAGATCCAAGATGCTAGGTATCTTGGCGGAAACGTTCGGACTGATTCGAGGCAGGCAAGATCCTGATTCTTCAAGACCGCTGCAGACACCGCTTCTTCAAGTACGAGGATCTGACATCAAGGCGGTCCTGTGGGCAAGAAGCCTCGTGCCTCCGGGTGGGAGCAGCAGATTCGAGACTACTGCCTTGCAAGCACGACGTTGTCGGTGTCGATCCCCAAATCTTTGCATTCTCTTCTCCAAGCAATTGTTTTCGCCTTTGTTGCAATCCGAGCTGAGGTCGTGTGTGCACCGGCACTCGCCAGCTAGGACACCCGATCCTTGATTTCGACGCATACATCCAGCTCCGTCCTCCCTCATGGTGGCGCTGGGGTATATCATATCGAATACAGCGGCCATCTCGGGGACAGTCTCGCCCCGGAGGCGAAATCTCTCATCACGATGAACTTCTTCCCGCAGGTTTGAGTTCCTCATCCCAGGCGTCGGGGAGCCATCTGCACCCTTCAGGTGTCTCAAACCCACGTCTTCGGGCCCTACCTGCCATCTTGAGGCTGCTCGCACTCGCCGTGCGTATCTTCTCGTGCTTGGTTTGACTGATGGATAAATGTTCTGGTGCCTCCCAGCCATAGCCTTGGCTGGGTGGTCATAGAGTAGGTCTGCCTGGGTGCCTAGGCAGAACTGCCCATGGCTCTGCCTAGTGCACGTAGCTTGTGCACTATGTTCCGCTGGTCCCTAGGCAGAGTTAGGAAGGCCTTTATGCTCAGTGTTTCTAGCTTATCGAAGGTCAGCGTAGGTCTGTTCAGGCACCTAAGCAGAGTTGTGCAGATAAGCAGAAGTAAAAAAAACTCTGCCTAATAGGTGCCTCCTGCCCTGATCTTCAATCACCTGGTCAAGGCTGTGCCTAGGAGGCAGCGGAACATGTCTTTTGGTGGACAGCGATTCAGACTGGACGGAGGGACAATGATTCGAGCTGGGTCTATGTGTCACTGCAATATCAAGGGTTCTTTGCTATTTTTATTCTAAGGGCTGGTACAATACATCAAGAAAACTAATAATCATACAAGCAAGTGTGCATGATACAGGACAAGAAAGGGATGCGAACTGGTGCTATGCGATGATGCGAGATGTTGCGTGCGAATGCGATGCGATGCGAGAAAAATGCAAGGAGGACAGACACGATCATCGGTCGTGCCGCTGCCCGCCCGGATCCGGCGCAGTTGAAGGCGGATCTGGCACGTCGACCCCCACATCCCGCTGCACATCCACATCCACATTCCTCAACGCCCTCCCCATAATACTCAAACGGCGGTGCGCTCGCTTCCCCCTCCCCCTCCTCTTCTGCTTCTCCCTCAAATTCTCCGTCAAACTCATCCCCATCCCACGGCGGCGCAGACGCCACCCCGACGTGCACAGGCAGGGTACTCGGCCCGCCTCTGCGTCCACCTCGCCTGAGTATCGGTGCCGGTACGGCGGTGCGCTCGGCCCCATCCCGATCCGCCGCACACACTCCACGTCGGCATCGGCATACGCGCGTCGAGCTCCATCTTCTCGTGCGCCGCATCAGTCCGCACAGGCGCTGAGGGCGCGGGGAGGGGTGTCGGGGTGCGTGCCGGAGATGTTGACGTGGAGGTAGTGGATGTGGGTGTCATAGACTCGTACCCATAAATCAACTCCTCGTCCTCCAGCGGCGGCGCAGACGCATCCCCCTCATCCCGCGGCAACGCAGGCACCTCCTCTTCCCTAACACCACCCATCTGCGGCTGCGACGCAAACGCCCGTAGGCGCCCCGCCGCTCCCGCTGCCCCGCGCAGGTCCGGCTCGGAGACGCACTCTGCGAGCCTTGCGAGCACGCTCTTGTCGTCCGTCGCGAGGTGCGCAGTCGTCTGTTGCGTGGTGGGGGTGTCGGAGGAGGACACGTACGGCGGGTGCGCCTCGTCGTCATCGTCGTCGTCGGTGTGCGGGAGCGGTATGTCGAAGGGGAAGATGCCGCTGAGGTCCGTGTCGGCGAAGGGGCCGTGCGCATCGAAGCCGGATTCCTCTTCCTTCGTGGGAGGTGGGGGGAGGTACGCAGGGGGGTTTGGGGGGACAAGGGCAATGGAGGAGGCCGTGGAGGCTATAGAGGCGAGGGAGAGGGACGAGGCGGTGGGCGAGACCTGCGTGGGGGTTTGCGCGCGGGACTCGTGTATGGATAATGATATGGATCGGCTCCTGGAGAGCACGAGCGACTCGACGGAGCGGCGGGCGGTCTGGCGGCGGCCGCGGCGCTGGCGGGCGAGATAGCGGGCGTTGTCGCGCCAGCGGGCCGTTGCGCGGGCCATCCACTTGCGCGGGTCGGCGCTCTTTTTGCTGTTAATAGTAGTAGTATTGCCGACGTTCGCGGCGTCAACCGCTGCTGCTGCGGCGGCCTTAGCCTTGGCCTTGGCCTTATGCTTATGCTTGCGGGCCTCGATGTCCCGCCGTGGTCCATGGCCTCTGCGCCAGAGCAGAGCAATGGTGATGCATATGAGGGAAGCGAGGATGAGCGAGAATGCGACGGTGATACTGGTGCGGGTCTTGTTGGTGACTTGCACTTCGCGGTACCAGCCGCTGGGTAAATTCTCCACAATGTCCTCCGTGACCGCTGCGTCGACGACCGCGGTCGCTTTTGTTGTGCAGGTCTGTTTAACTTGCACGTTAGAATTGATTATTTCAGGGGCGACACCAGCTACGCACGCTACAGAAAGTCGACCCGTAGAGTGAGTACGATGGAATCCGTCGCCAAGTGCCGTCTGGACCTTCAGAGTAGCGCGGCGGTATGCGCCGGTGGGTGCGTGTCGGTGCGACGAAGGGGGAGGCGAAAGCCTGTTCTTGGTTCTCGTGCCTTGGCAGGGGAGATGCGCCCGCAGCTGCGGCAAAAAGCGGGAGGAACGGGGGGCATCGGGTGCGTCCCTTTGGCCTACCCCGCGGTGGGTCTCTGCACATCGGGGTGCGCCAAGTATCTGTATCCAGGACGCCAAGCAAAGACTGAAGGCGGGAAAACAACAGCCAACAACTGGAACCTTTATCAGTCATCTATTAATAGTCGCCCCCTCTACAACCGGACCTCTCCGAGAATCGCATCCCGATGTTCGACCGAAACACATCACCCCTGCGCAGTGCGCATCCCCTTCATCCCGTTCTCCGCCACTTTTTCTATTCCAGCAAACGGTCCCTGCTCTACTGCTCTAATGGCCACCCCATCCATCGCTGGCCACCCTTAATCTCCGCCCTTGACTAATTATAACAACACCAATCTATATTTACATCGCTGGCAGATACCAGTTTCAAGGGTTCGGTCCTCTCTTCGTCCTAACTTTGTCCCAAATCCTCGC
>JARJCX010000657.1:0-28816 GCA_029282285.1 Mycena rebaudengoi
GACGGGGAAGCTATCACTGAAGACGAACTCGAGATCCGACTCGGCAAGCTGGGTAATGAAGACAAATATGAGCCACAAGCTAATCAAGTGTCAGTCACTTGTATGTCCCCTGGAAGTCTCGGACACCCACGTCTGAAGAGCAGCACTTTCCACGAGAATGGCTAGGATACCCTGGCGGAATTTGAGCTGTGTTGCAGCACTGGGTAGGGGCACATACCAGTAGCCGGGATTCGGAACCTGAGTTGACATGCGTGAATTTGCGGATACGGAAGGCAATAAAGCCTAAGAGATGGTTGGTGAAAATGCGCGGGATCCTCTGATATGGCCGTAGCTTACCGGTGCTGTAAACGTTCGTCCTAGATAAAGAAAGCGTAAGTCCCCCAAACAAAATCTGCAATAAATCTGTCTACAAGAACGAGAAAATGAATCCACTGGCGAGCCAAGGTTTCGATAAATGATGGAACGGTTGTCCACGTAAACTAGGCTCCCATTGAGCCAGAACATACAGTATCCCACCAGAGGTCACTGCCATTTCATAAACTGGTGGAAGAGCACCTGCTAAATCAGGCAAGCTCACCGCCGCTTCCTACCAAAGCCAAGACGGGGACGACAACAATGTAGCGGTGTCGGCCCCATACTATCCAGAGCCTGTATATCTTGGGGAAGTTAGCGCGGGAAAACGAACACTGACAGGGGCTGGACTTGCTACAAGTGCGTCGCCCAAGAGAATGGCCGCAAAGAGAAGCCCGGCTTTTGCCAGCTCACTTGGCTGGGAGAGATCGGCATAGAAACGATCCTCGGAAACGACTGTGCCGAGATGGATGAAGGCGAAAAAAGCCTGATATATGGTAATGGTCCAATGCTTCTCCAAGGTCAGGCTCGATTGACCCCGGAAAGAGGGCTACGCACCGCTGTGACAACTAAGAAGAGGTGGCGATACCCAAGAAAACGAGTGACGTGAAGTGATGCGGGGAGCCTGATTCTTCCCAGCCAGGGTCCGGCGAGTAGCGAAGAAATAGATGGTCGATGTGGAAAGAATGACAAGAATTCCGTAGAGATAGCTCTCCAGCACCAGACTGGTGAGATTAGCTGGTAGGATAGTGATGTCTGGCATCAGGAGGCGGCGGAGGTTACATGAGGCAAGAGCCGCACGGCCACTGGACTCTTATATCCATCGCGAATATCTGATCATCTATGCATCGCAGATACATATCTGATGTGCGACTTCGTCGTAAAATGACCTCTGGACCAGGCCCGAGGCGACCTGCAGTCATCATGAGCGATTCCAGTAGGAAATAGGGGCCAGAGAGAGGCGTATCCCAGCTCTGTGGTCCGTAGAAGGTACCGGAATTATTCCTGTGTCTGCAGGCGCCTCCATAGATTCACGAGAGCTTTGACAGTTCATCTTGATATCGAGCTTTCTTCTGCCGCAATTCCCATTTCGACTTTGGATACGGTGAGCAAAATAACAGTTTTTATTCAATTTGCGTTCAGGCCGTCGGCTTGTCAAGTCATGACCTGAGTCACCCCAGATACGATGATTGCGATTGGATTGGCCAGAGGGAAGCTGCAGAAGTTGAGTCCGCCCAGTCGTAGGAAGTCCGAAGGGAGGTGACATACATGATGCCGATGATCCGGTGCGAATTTGGCCCCGGCGCTGTGCCTGTGACGTCAGTTTCTAACTCTTTCTAGGTTTCTTCACCTCGACCTCTGGCGTCTTGTTTCTTCGTTCGTCGTGGTTCAGTCTTTTCCTTGCATGCAGCCCGCTCTTGTCTCTGGTCGGGATTGAAAAAGGAAGGTTGCGATAACATTGAGGCGATAATAAACAGAACTTTACACTACTCTTACTCCTGCCCGCCGCTATTCTGCGCTTTAACCGCCCCCGCAGCCCCACAATCTGGGCGATGTTGATCGGTATTTCTCTCCACCTTCAGCCATTGTTGACCCCATTGAGTGACATGGCGTCGTACTGCGGATTTGCCTCTTATTCTCCGAGTCCTTGTCTATTCCCTTTTTTTTCATATGAAAAAAAAGACTCGTAGGTAAGGATGCTGTACATCTGCTGATACCTTGAATGATCTCCACCCAGCTCCACAAAACATCACCTTTATATCTTAATATGCTAGGGTAGGTAGGTAGTATTACCGGCGCGGTCCCATTAAGGAACAACCGGGGTCCGTACTACATACATCGCGTCATTATGTATGCTACGGATACTATCAACCATCCGTCCTTCGATTACCTGAGCTACGCTCTGTTGTGACCCTATACACCAATGACAAGAAAAACAAACTTGAAACTATTGGAGGCACAGAATCCAGAGAATCCCCAGGGTGCCCGGACATCAGATGATATTAGGGGCGGTGGAGTCCTGCTGCGATCATTGCCAACGAATGATCGTTATCAGGGGATATAAGGCTCGTAAAGGTCGAGTATCCGCCATTTCCTCCTCACACCATGGCTGAATTCACGGGTGAAGCTGGCGCAGCGCTGACATTTCTTATCGGAGTAAGTCCACTCACACAGGCCGCAACAAATAATCAACAAGTTTTTCCAGTACCTTGCCGTCTTCGTATGGATGCTCTATGCCTACCTCACGCACCGTATCAAATGGTGCTCGAGATACTCCTTGCTCTTCTTTCACGTCACCATCCGCGTTGCTTCGCAAGCATGTGGAATTGGTTTCGGAATCCTAGGCTTCAAAAATACGGACCTATTTTCTCGCCTTCCTCATCCTCGGTGCCGAGGGCTACTTCTCCTTGGTGCGTACTCTCCTGCCGTGTGGGCAATATTAACAACGCTTCGCCAGGTCATCTGCGCATTCCGCTTCGTCATTTCCTGGCACCAGCACAACCTCCCTAGCGGCGAGTCTTGGCTTGAGCCTCGCGATCCACCCAATACCAACAAACTGCGGAAAATCCTCATTTTTATCTTCCTTGGACCGCTGGCCTTTTTCATCTACTACAAGAATCCAATGGTCGCGTTCCACTCCGCACTTATCCTCGCGAACACCGCCATTGTCATCGGTGGCTCCTACCTCGCTGGTGCAGATTACAGCGACCCCAACTCCCCTGACACCAAGAATAGACTAGAGGTGTCTAAGATTACTCGTACAACGGGCCAGAGCGTATTCTTGCCATGAACACGTTTCTGTTATTCATCATTGTCGTCACAGTCCGCAATAATCGACGGGACGGCGACTCGCGCGGAAAGAAGGGAAGTGTCCATCCAACGCTCATACTCCTTCTTCTTGCGTGGTTTCCCCTCATCATTCGAGGAGTGTTCGGTGTACTGCAGTCAGCCGTATTCGACGTGAGCTCTTCATACTCTTGAATCGTTCAAATCACTCATGCCTTCCCACAGCTTTCATATTACAATCGTCAGTCGTTCCGCACCCGAGAAGATCTACATGAGGCTGACATTCATATCCCCGCCGCAGCTGATAATTATCGCGCTTCTGGATTTACTCCCCGGTTCACAATCATCGAATATTTTCTCGGCGTTCTTACGGAATGGCTTGCGTAGGTCCTGTCGTTCTCCAAACGAATACATCCACTCACCAAATGTTTCCAAGATGCGTCCTTTTGAATCTCACGTACCTCACGTCACGAAATGATCCATCGAAAAAAGATGTGAAAGTTCTCGAGTCCTCAACGGTGGAAAGCTCTTGAGTGGCGATAGTTTTACCACCATTTTGCGCTGAAACCGACGCTCGACGCTTTTGGTCTTACTAGTAATGCGCATTACATGATGAAATGGAATTATTCGCCTCTTAAGCTTCATTTGACACACTGCGCTGCAGTGGACTGTCTTTGTTGGATCATGCATGGGTAATTGAACCATTACAAGGCTATATTTAGTTACCACCAGCATCTAGATCATCGTCAACCCAAGTCGACATATCAGGTAATGTCACAAAGTGGTCCTTCGCCCAGTCCTTGACCTTTCGAAGTCGCGACAGACGTGAGGAATGTCGTCCCTCTGCTCGGCCTCCTGGAGGGAATCTGACCACTGCCACACAACTGGAGTAATGTCCACGGCGCACATGAGCGCCTGCCGTATCGCGCCAATGCAGTGTTTGATATGGCCTGTAGGGATACTGGTAGAATTCAGTTCCGGATAGAGTTTCATGCGAATCAGGTCTTGTGAATGGATTCAGAGAAGAAGAAATAAAAAACGCAACAGGACACACAAGGCAGTGGAGCTGGTGGAATACGTCCAACGCAAGGACGTATCTTTTCTCTCCGTCGTCATCAAGCACAGGCCATATACGATTGTGGAGCTTCAATGCGTCGGCTCTTGATATCTTCGACGAAGCGACTGCATAACGGAGATAAGCAGTGAAAAATCCAATGCGGCATCGAAATTACACTCGTAGAGTCCACTCCACGCCTCGCTGACCGCCGGGGATAATTTGCGTTCGAATATAGGAATCTGGTCGTCCAAAATCCCCTTGTAAATTTGACTAGCTTATCTTCGATGGCATTCTCTGCAGGAGCTGTATTTCTTCGTTTCGTACAGGAAAATTAAAGAAGGTGTAAAGAGGTAACTCACAGTAAAGGCAGGGTGCTGTGGACGAGGGACTATCGCAGACCCAAGTTTGATGTGCGTCCAACATTGCCAACGATACGATGTTCAGGATTACCAATACGAGTAGAAGTATGAATCCTCCAACACACAAGTCAACTTGACTAGCCGTCCCGCCATCTATATAAGAAATGAAAGCAGGTTTCTCTCACGAAATGTCAAAAGACAACTGTCAAAGTCAGGTGACATCTTCCTCTCTGCGAACCTTTCCTTCCATACTCCCGTCCTCCTTCATCCTGCAGATAGCGGCGACAACATACAGCGCGTCCAGGCTAACATCTTACTCTTCGTCCAGGAATCCTTCTCTGAGTCATCCAAGCAACATCCAGCGTCATCAACTTGATCAAGCACGCAACCGCCAACTTTTGCGTGACATCCACGCTTCCCAGCAAACCAGTCCCATCCCAAGACTCATCGACAACTACCGTCCAAAAGCACCAGGAACCGCCCATACGAGGGGAACCAACCAGCTGGGCATGCCAAGCGCGCAACGGGACTAAGTGACTATCCGAGTTATTACCGACACTTCGAGTCTCCTTCCGTTAACCTATCCATTCTTTATCTTGTGGGCTCCAGAAACGATGAAGGTGTGTAGACACATTGAACTGTAAGTACAGCTGATTTTATCTTAGAAACCTACTTCTCGGCCTGCCAAATTCCCGACGCGTCGACTTAAAAGAACACCAGTCGGCGATGTGGACACCTCTTCTTATTGTGACACAACGGACCACGGGCTGCAACAACGTGTTCGGCGACAGGCGAAAACTTTAGGTTCGGCACTTTGGACCAGTATACGGCACCACGATGAGAATCAGAGGTTGGTGAGGAGTGGTGCGCGATATCCGGACATTTTAATATGTATGCATCTTTTACTCCAATGTTTGGAGGCATCCACTTGCAAATATTGTCTTGCAATCTCATGGTAGTCTTTATTTCAACTGAAACATTCAGAGTTGTCCGCGACGAAATTCTAACAACTTCTCATTTCAACTTTAAACGCATGCTGGCCACGACGAGCCAACCGAAGGTTGGCGAGGAGCGGCGCGGTTATTCCGTTAGATTGATATCTGGACAACAATACAGCTCATTTGCTCTGATCTTTGGAGGTTCATTTCAGTTGTAACATTCAAGTTGTCCATTCAAAATTCAAAATGGCACGGACAATTCGGGCATATGAACCACCCGTTTTATTTTATATTCAACTGTAAACGCACGCTGGCTGCGACAAGCCAACCAAAGGTTGGCGAGGAGTGGCGCGGTTAATTCGTTTACATTCGGCATCCAGAAATCTTTCGCTCTGATGGTCCAGGTGGGATTCAAAATATATCTGAAAGCATTTAGGCCCTCCCGTAGCGTAGCACGGGTAACTGCTAGTCCTCTATCCAAAGGATTCCAAGTCGGAGGAGGCAGATATCTAGTCCCGAGTGTTCTATGTAAATAAAATAGGTTCTTATTTGATTGTCGATAAGGGCTATTCTCTGTGAGGTTAAACTTATTTTACGCCGAAGATCCAGTTTCTACCTGCGGCACATTCTGTACCAGCTATTAACGGAAACTTTCTCTGAATTGACTTCCATCACCTTGTCGAATTCAAAGCAATTGAGCTGTTGAATGAAGTTGAGAAGCTTTTTATATCCTGGCGTCGATTCTCCTTATGATGGAACAAAAAAAAAGTTGAAATTGTCACGTCAGGAACGTGTTCCCTCCCGCTGCACTACAACACATCTAGAATGCCTTTCCCATTGCAAAGCAGCATGGATTCGCGTAACTGTCGAGCAATCTCGTCATCCATCGAGACATTTGCGAAAGGGTACCACACGTGTTCACGAATTGCAACACTCGTTAGGTGCGGCCACCGGGCCACCAATACGAGATCAATATGAGCCCATTCGGATGGGTCAATTGCGTCGTACTCCAGATTGACCAGATTGAATTGAATGGTCTCTAGCTGCGGGCAAGAGAAGAAGGCCTCCAGCTTCACGGCTGTTGGCTGAAACCCTGGCAGCTCTGCGAGCACTAAATGGCGCAACTGGGGAAGTGAGACAGCTTCCAAATGGTCTGCGGAGATTGTGAGCAAACGCGCATTCTGATGAAGTGGGATCAATTACGGTATTCACAAAGGTCGTATTTGAGTGTCCGTATCCCGGCAGCTGCTGGGCTTTGGAGGAAATCATGGAGACCCTTGCGTTCTGACCATCCGAAGCCATGTAAGACTATGGTCAAAAGCGCCGGCGGTAGAAAATCTAGGGAAGCGATCCAATATAGCACTCCCGTTTCTGAAACTTCGACGGTATGGAGTGTTGGTGGAAGAGAACTGAATAGCGGTCCCGGCATTGGGAAAGGACAAAGATAGCCAAATCGGGCATCCAGTATCAAATGTTCCAAGAGTGGGAAGGCACAGATATAATTTACGATGGATGTCAATGATACCTGTTTCCGGCGAAAGGGACGCTTCCAGATGAAGAACCGACGAAGAAAAGCTGGGGCACGGTTTGAAATCTGGGAAGGAGTCGCAATCGTTGAGGTGCAGACGCCACGGACGGATCCCAGAGTTGGACAGCTTGTCCAGTATCTGGCCTAAGGAGATGCCCCACTGATCCGACCATCGAAACAACTCCACCTCGCGAATGTAACGGATGAATGTGGGGGTCACTGGCGAATCCAGAAGCTCGAAGAATGGCGTCACATTCTGGGAAACCATGGATTGATTCCGAGACCCCAAAGTTATCGAAGAGAAGAGATGGTATCGACTTCTGAGAAGCCACTGCGTGGATACAAGAGAGCAAGCAGCAAGCGTTGGCTCGTGAGAATGAGCCCAGTCTATGATGGACTCTACCACCTCAGTGGCGAGGGGCGGCATGGTGACAGGACTCGGAGGGGAGGTGTTGAACGTAGCACTGGACAGAACGTCCATCTTATATCAGCACACCCTGAGCGAGTCAATTGGCGTCAACATGTCAAGATTTGTCACGTCAAAACAATCCGATTTAAATAAACGATTCAAACTCCGTCCGCACGGGACCGTTACAGCGTGACTTTTGCCACTCCTTGTGCCACATCGCCTACCAGCTGTTTCCGATGGACAAAAGAATGGGTGCTGAAGGAGCTCTAGGACTAGGTGGCGGAGGAATAGTTTCCGCTGGATCCCAACGCAAGTATGTTCCATCTCGTTCTGATAATAATAATTTTTTTTTTCATTTTATTCATTCTATCCCAGTCTCGAGATGGCCGAGGACTTGTGCCGCAGAGGAAAGATCCAGGATTCCGTTCCATACCTAATGATTGCTCACAAGGACAAGAACAACGTCGACGCCGATATCCAAATGGCCTATCTGTCGCCTGATCTGCATTGGTCGATTGAAATACTGCAAGATGCTGAAGCTAGAGGTGTGTACTGGAATGGCGCCGCAATCCATATCCTTCGGCTCACCTCTGACCAGCGCGCTCTCTCCTCATCGATCGTCTTGGATCGAACTGCTTTGACGATGATGGGCCGTGTGTAGGCAAGTTTTGGGACATTGTCGCAACACGACCCTACATGCGCGTCCTTCAGACGCTGGTCCGTATGTTCTACGAAACCAAGCAATACGCCAGATCGATGTAAGTTTTACTACGCCTCTATATACCTGTTTGTAGTCTCAGAGGCACGACCATCATCGAGATGTTGCGTCTCCGACCCCACGACAACCAGAAGCAGTGTTTCTGGCTTGGGCCCCAACTCATTCGCGTCGGGCGCTACGCCGACGCGCTATTCCTGTGTCAGTCTTGGCTCCGAGTCTGCTCTCCTGACAGCGATGGTCTTCCCCCGAAGGGAGGCGGCTCGATCTTTGCAGCCCCAGACGCTGCGCTGTTGTCCGATGAACGCGAGGAGTGGCTCTCAAAAAATGCCTCTTGCGACACAGTGCACACCGCGGCACTCGCAGCCTTTCAACTTCGTGGGCGATGCCCCCAGGCGACGCAGTACCTGCGCATCGCAGTGCGCACAAATCCCGGCATCCTCATCAAGGTCATCGGGAGGCGCACTCGCCCGGGTAGGATAATCCCTCTTTGACTTGCTCCATGCTGCGTACTCATTCTTTTCTCGCAGACCAGCCAACACTCGGCCACTGAGGCTCTAACGAAGCAGAAGAGGCCCGCGATTACCTCTGTATTGCGCAGGATCTCTGGGAGGCACCGGACGTGTGGGCGTGGGTGAACGAAGACACCAGGGTGGCCGACGTGGTGCTGATGGAGTGCAGCCGCCCCTTATGTACGGCGGAAGAAACCGTACCAACGTAGTTCAAACGCTGTGCAGCGTGCCACAAGGTGTGTTGGCTGTTTTCGTCTGCCCATCTCAGCGCAATTCACCAGTGGTTCAAGGTGACGTACTGCGGACAACTGTGCCAAAAGGCGGATTGGGGGAGGCATAAATCCGGTACGTCCATCCGAACTTTGTGCTGCTCGTTTTGTTGAATGCTTGTGGGTTCAGAGTGCGTGCAGCAAGTAACAAAGAAGAAAAACATGCGAAATTTAATTGCGAACAAGCCCCCTATTATGCCTACGTTCACATTCGACAACGGGGTGCTCAAACAGCTGTGAATTGACTTCGCGCTAATTTAGCGCCTTATCTATGGCAATAAACAAACTTTGAGTCTTCTTCACTTCACACGAGATCGGGTCTATTAAATGGTAATTCTGCGATATCTCGAGCTAGACCATCTGTACACGGTATATATCTAATTCAATAAGTCATTAGACTGCAAGGTCCCTGATTCGATGTCAGTGGGGAACGAGGATACTTATTAGTTGCCTCTGCCGTGGTGTATATTTCTTGCGATCACACACAATGCCTATGATTTGGTTGAATGAAGCCAAATAATGTTCAAGAGGAGACCTTCGCCAAGAAGAGCCAAGTCAGTATCCTTGGAGTGACGCCACTTATTGAGCTACAAAGTGAACGACAATTTTTTCATGTACAAGAGATCACCGAAGTCTTGTCCAGGTGGTAATATCTAGTGGGGAACAGTTAGGCGATCATGTCGACGTTTTTTATGTGCAGATAATCCCAGGGTTTGGATGAGGAGGAGGGTCTTCAATATGTGTATTTCATGCAGAGTATTCAAAGTTCTCGCTTGTCGAAATGGTCTGACAAGTCAACCCGACGATTCTTGTCCGGCCTCGTCTGGCCTCGTAATCACTTTGAGTTGCTCCCAGCACATTTGTGAGGGAATTGGGAGGTCGGGGGAGGCGTGTCTCCAGAGGTTCTTCACCGATCTGCCTCACCGCCGGGAGCAAGAGGCACGCGGGAATCTTGAAAAGTACATCAAGCCCGGTCTTTAAGTTTTTTTGGGCGCTGAATCCGAATCTGATTTTTTTTTTTTCTAACTCAAAATTGGGTGTGGAAACATGTAATTTGGCATTACTGATCGAATAATGCATCAAAAAAATCGGGGAAAATGAAAACCGGAGAGTTCGGTAGCTATAATGGACCGAGAGTATACACCGACGTTAGGTCACGTTTTAGCCACGTTATTTCCTTATTTGGGGGCCCTGTAGGCTGTCAAACAGGTCTGGATCTTCGGCTAAGTTCCCGCTTGGCCGGGAGGCTAAAGTAAAATGAAGTTGGTTTTTCGGTAGCCCAATGTTTAACTGCGGGTTAATTTGGCCCCATCTTCTTGGAGACCAACTGCCATGTCTTGGCCATGTCCGTTAGACTCAATTTTTGCTCAATTTCTTTATGTTTGGCAAATTTGTGAAGAACTTGATCCGATCGCGGACATCACAGCGGTCTGATCTCTGGTCCCGCCATAGAATGCCGAATTGACAGGCTGTGTTGATCTTCAAATAAAAATGTCCTAACAACGCCCGTAAGTTTCTTTTCATTCTTTCTTTCTTTCCTTGCAGCATGTGGCTTCGCAGCCCACTATTTTTCACACTTTCTTCCTCCCTCTCGTTTGCCCTGATTTTACGTGGCGAACAGTATCCGCCCCACGAATTGGACCAGCGCGGTACTTCTCACGGGAGTGTTCACCTGGAACAAATCAGCAGTCCTGTGGTAGGTCCCACTCGACACCTTCGAACCTAAGCTTGTCATTTCATTCATCCTTAGAACAGGTATGTCAGCAACATAACGCTCAATAATCAAAGTAGGATCTCGGTGATATTCCCTGTTGACGCCTGCTGACGCCACCAGCTTTTCGGGCTTTAATCGATACTGGGAGTTCGGACCTCTGGTATAAACACCACTCGCATGTGTGCCCTCTTCAAATTGACACCGATATTGCTCAGGGTGGTCACATCATCCAGTTTTCAATACCGTGACGTTGGAATTCCTCTGAATCTTTACTATGGATCCGCGGACTCGCCATCTACTGTTTCTGGAACCCTGGGCTTTGCAGCGGTTCAACTTGGAAATTACAAGGTTTCCCAGCAAGGTGTGTCTGTTCGTCGATAAATTAGTCACTCGCGGCTCACACCGCATATTAGCATTTATGAATGCTACTCATGTGCGTCTCGATTTTGGGACAGTGAAAGCATTTTTTGACTTATCAATCCGAATCATAGGCCACTGTTGGTGGTGTGATTGAAGATGGTCTCGATGGAGTGATTGGCCTCTCTTTCGATGGCCCAGGAGCTTCACCTATAACCAAGGCCCTTGAAAAACAGGGCGTCATTGGGCCGCTCGGTCAGCCGTTTCTGTACAACGTCTTCGACGAGACTCCAAGCCAGAACAACTTCATCGGAATCTCTCTTTCTCGCACCGGTGATCTTGAAGGCTCGGCGGAGGCTTTATTCACGATCAATGAATACGACGAGGATTACGAGGCGGTGGCTGATGCGCCCCACGTTCCTCTATTTCCAGGTCCTCCTATGAGTTCTCGGTGGAGCGTACTCGTCGATAGCATTGTTGTTGACAGTTTCCCTCTGTCGATACAGTCAGTGGTACCTGGCACTCCCGAAGGGAAGCTTGTTGTGCTTATGGACACAGGAGTGCCGACCGCCTCACTTCCCGCCTCTCTGAGGGATCAGCTCTACTCACGAATTGCTGGGGCCCAATACTACAAGCCTTACGATAAATGGATTGTTCCGTGTGGTGCAACGGCGATCGTGTGGGTTTCTATTGGGTAAGTTTACACTACACGCCTCTGGATGTTCCCTACTAACGTCAACTTTTCAAGGGGTCAGCGGTTTCCGATCCACCCTCTGGATTTGTCCGACGTGCTCCTCGATACTCACGGCGAAGCGATTATGGACTCAAAAGGCGACCCTTACTGTTTCTCAACTATTAACGCGGGGAGTGGCTCAAATTACGATTCGCTTTTTGGTAATACATTCATGCGTAATTGGTGTGCGTTAATCCTCACATTATCTTGTTTTGATGATCCTCACGCGTATTCATTTCCCTCAGATACTGTGTACGGATAACATCTGTCCCCGTTGACCTGCACTAATTCATCTGCCCTAGCTTCAACTTCGGCAATGAAGTTTCAAAATCAGTCACGGTGAATTCCTCTTTACAACTATTGTCGCAGACGAATCCGGCAAAAGCGGCTCAAGACGTGGTAAAAGTTCGTATGGCGCGTCTGAAGACCGTCACTTGCGATGGCAAGCCCAAAGTCGCCGCCGCCCTCGGTGACTCGGACGGTTCCGGAACATCTTCAGACCCCCAGTTGAAGAAGTACGGACCCATCGTTATCGGCCTTCTAACTGCGAACTTGTTGGTTTTGTTGGTTTTAATTGGAATCGGGCTCATGGCCTATATGAAAAAGTCAGGGCCAGGTGGAACGCGGGGAACAAGCTACGCGCCAGTCGAGCTCAAGGATGATGAGCCGAATGCCTCGAGAACATACTATGATACTAAATAATGCTACCATTCACTCATCTTCTTTTACACCACTATAATACATGCTTGACGTCAGTTCACGGGATATAGTACTACTGTTATCTCAGTAGCTAAGGCCTAAGGTTTGGCTTCAAAAAGCTTTGAATATCGAGGTCAGTCTGCTCTTCTTCGTACATACTTATCACTTTGTTTGATATTCTCTGGTGAAAGAACCTTGCAAGAAACTTGGCATTTAACCATGGTAAATAACTACCATGAATGTGGCCAGGTCGGCGAAACTGTACAAAATAACTATTCGGGCTAGAGGTTAATTAATCAGACTCGGTAAATATTAAACCAGTCGCGAGTTGTCTCCCACACCACCCTGGCGGCCTCTACACCATCCAGCGAATGGCCTTCTCCTCCGAACCAATGCATTTCGATATTCTGTTGTGGATTAACGTTTCTCGCCCTGCCTTTCAGCGCATGGTAGTACGTCAGTCCGTGAGTGGGCGTCACTCGCTGATCGGAGCCACCCAGGTGGAGCAAAACATGTGCCTGAACGGCGTCGACGTGCGAAATCGGGGACGTGGAGTAGATGCTCTTGAACAATTCGGGAGTCATACGTGGTGGAAGATCGCGACTGCCTGGCTGGTCACGGGGAATATCCGCAGGCGAAGAGTAGATCGGATAGTCGATATTCCACTCGTTGAAATACTGCCAAAAAAAAATGCGCATGAGCCCCGGCTCACCAATGAAATTCGGTGCTTGTTTACCCAGTCAGGTATGTCGGAAGACATCGGGTCTGTGGAAATGACAGGATTGCGGATGACGGCGGCGGTGAAGATTTCAGGGAATTGCCCGATGACTAAAGGTCTTCAGTGAAATGACGGGAAGATAATCCAACAAAACGCACGATGAGAGGCCAGAAAACCACCGTGGCTTCCACCCATCACAAACTGCTTCCCGGGTCCTTCGACAGATATGCCAAGGCTGACGAGGCGCTTCATCGCAGCAACACAATCCTTCACGTCAAGACTCCCGCAGTGTCCAAGAAGAGAGCGCACAAAGTTTTCGCCGAATCCGATTGAACCAGAGTAGTTTGGCTGTGAGATGGTATCTGTCAAACGGTGAGAAATATCCACACAGCCACAGCATCCGATGCTCATACATCCTTCGAGAGCGAGACTAGCTACGCTGGGATTGAAGGCAGTAGTGGTACCACCGTGCGGTCCGCCATGCGGAAATAGGATGCAAGGCGGTGTGGGACCGGAGTCTGCAGGTCCAACGACAATAGTTTCCGTCCTTCCACGGCCAACAATGGGAACAATTGAGCTCTGTACAACCGAGAGCGCAGTTCGCACTTGGAGGGCATTTAATACACAACGGGAATAAATAGTGAAAGAATTACACACCGCCCGGTGCAACATAGGGCTTATAAACTACCCGCCAAGAAACGCTTTCGGGGATAGTGAATTCTCCCAACACGAGCTCGTGCGGAATACTGGGAGCGCTTCTGGAACACAGAATTCGGGCCTTTCCATCGGTAGCTAGCACTTTCCACGAATATAACAATCCGTCGGAATCTGGGGTCAGATCTTTGACCGCACCGTCGGCTACGGCAATAAGGAGGACTGTGGTACGCGATCCCCAAACGGAATCTACCACCAGATAATCATGGTCTTGGTGGAGACGTAGGAATGATGCAGTCGGTAGGTTGGCACTGGGGTAAAGCCCCGGGAATCCATCAGACGAGCGCGGCTCCCAGACTGTCTCCACTAAAATTTTGGCCATTCGTTCAGATGAGACAACGTCGCAGGAATGAAGGGAGAATGTGCCAGCATGCGGTCCAGCCGAAGCGTGCGATAGCCAGAAAAGCTTTCCGTTGGGTGAGATCCGAGGAGAGCGGCAAGACAGATCTGAGGCGGTCAGTTTCTGGGCAATGCAGTCTAAAGCTTCAGCAGCCCCGCCTTCGGATGAAGGTAGAGTGATCTCCCATATGCCAGCGGGCCGATTATAGCACCATCGAAGACCCAGAAGGCGGCCATCGCGGGTGTATTCGTAGCCGGTGGCAAATATCTTGTGTTTATCTAACCGCGAAAACACTGGCTGGCCGAAGAGAACTGGGCTGGAGACGATAGGAGATATCGCAGTAGTCGAGGCACGAGCAGGAAGAGATGAACTATCCCAGCGAAAGACGAACATCGTTGGTCGTTTTTTACCACTCAGGCCTTCGCCAAGGTGTGGCATGAATTTAAATTTATCAGTGGCAACCAGGGATTCCTTCGCCTCCGCCACATACACCACCGCGAGTTCGAAAGGCGAAAATGAGAGGGAAGCAAAGAATTCTGGCGGATGTTGAGATTCGACGACATATGGAAAGTCTAAGCTTCACATACCATCAGACTCGGAATAGAACGAGTCGTGGACATCGGTGACGTCTTTTGAAAGCTCAAGTACATTGTCTATCCAGATCTCGACGTACCGCCGTTTGTCGGCGGTTTCCCGGAGCACAACGCGGCGCGGGGAACAGATAGACTCCGTTCCCAGAGCTGCCGCAGATGTAACTATATCCCCTACGTCGACTGTCGGCGTAGAAGATGCTGAGGTCGCTGTCACAATGATCGAACTCGACAGAGATCTTTTGACATCGCGGGCATTGTCTCGCAGAGAAAAGCCCACATGGACGACTTGAGGTGGGTCAATGAGCACGATAGCAGATCAATCACTTCCAGCTCCTACCAGTGGCAATATCCGGAGAATCATCCAAGAACTGAGCTGCAGTTGGAACCGGAAGATGTGATAGCGCGCGGTACATCGTGCCGGAGTCGTGGTGGTGGAGAAGAAGAAGGGCCGACTCGGAAGAGCCAAATAAGCGTGCCGAGAACCAAACAAGTCCACGATCGAAAAATATCCATGTTGATTCCTGAGGCCTGAGCTAGCAGCACACAAATATACTGTAGTATTTCGACCAACTGTTGAAATACTGCGTAACAGGGACTTGAACACGTTTGGCCTGAGTCGTGACTCGTGATAAAATCGAAATCTCCCAGGCGTAGACTCGGTACCAGTCTGTAACTGTAACCAACGAAATGCTTGCCACATTTTTTCGGTATTTGGTTACAGACTGGTAACGAGTCTACTAATATTCTATTAATCCGCTACCAACCCGAAATGTTCGCGGTAATATTGCTGCGCGGTTTGAACGGCATCATATCCTACCAACAAATCTTGCATTTCTTTTGCTGTACACAATTGAATAAAGAAAACCCAGGAAAATGTAATACTCACATCGCATGTACACTCCCCTCCTCTCTGGCCGTATCGCTTGTTCCAACGACTCTCTATTCACAAATTCCCCGCGTGGTTTGCGCAGCTCGTAGTAGGCTTTCAGGCGAGCGGGAACATCTTCCTTTCTAGTTCCCAGAGGAATCAAGCACCCGAGTGTAGCTGCATCTTCGAGGGCCATCCCAGCGCCTTGCCCCAGCGTGGGTAAAGTAGCGTGTGCTGCATCTCCGAGAAGAGCCGTTCGTCCATTGATCCACGTCGGTAAAATTGGCAATGCTCGCAACTGCCATCTAAGAAATGGGCCGCCGGCAATCTCAAGGAATTTCAGATATCTTGGATGAAAACCCTTGAACTCTTCCAGAACTTCATCGACCGTGGCGGATGAGCTCCACTCTTCAAGTAGAGATTTATTAGTCGTCAAGTTGAGTGCGTATTACGATGGATCACGATTCACGCACCGTATTGGTCCTGGTCCCTGTCTTGTTCTCTGTCGTCGGGGTGGTATGCAACAACGTTTATGAGACTCCCATTGCGACATGGGAATATGAATAGATTGCGGAAACGCTCCTCATTCTCTGCTAAAACGGACCTGGCCCCGGATATTCCATCGAAGAACCATTCCATTTCGGGCTGGTTCTCCAGTTTCGAGGCTTCAAAGACGCAACGAAAAGTCGAGAAGCCTGTTGAAGGAGCGGTTTGAACATATCCCCAGCACGCTAGTGCGGATAATGGACTGCGTAAGGAAGATGATGAGTAACTTTTAAAAAATATGGTTGCGTTCAATGCGTAGCCTACATGTATTCCATCTGCGCCGATGATGAGATCCGCTCGATGCACGTCACCATTTTTCAACCTCAAAATCCCCTGAACGGGTTCACAGGAGTGAACTTCGCAGCCCAAGTGAAGATTAGCAGGAGGTCCGTGTCCATCAGTGTCAACCGCAAGCCGTCTCAGCTCGTCGTGAATATCAGTCCTATGGCACAGCCAACCCGCCTTCAAACGTTCAGGTAACGTAGATAAGGGAGGTGAACCACGCACACGCCCCATGGTGTTGTTGGAAATTTCCCATAGGTTCGATATCCCAGTACCTCCCAACGCCTTAAATCTTACGATCTTCGTACAATCACTAGATCAGTTGCAAGCCGCGATTTTTCAAGAGGATACTCACCCCCATGAAGTCCACGCCTTTGAGATGACGACTGTCATATCCGCAATATTCCAAAACTCGTATCGCATTGGCCTGGACTGTCATGGCTGCCCCTACTTCCCTCTTCATCGAGGAGGATTCATAGATCTGTAGGCTTTGAACTAGATACGAGACCACGAGCAAATTGAAGAGGCCTGCTTACGTCGACGTTGTGGCCTTGCCTTCTGAGCGAAACTGCAGCCGCAAGGCCGCCCAGTCCGGCGCCAACTATCGCTATGCGCAAAGGAGAAGGGGACGCTTGTATGGTAGACATAACTGCAAATACTAGAAGCATCCAGCAAGTCGTTTTATACATACCATAGTATGCTGCGTTGGTCGCGGATCTTCCGCGGTATTTTTGGTTCAGCGAGGATAACGGAACAGTGAACCCGCATGTGTTCAATCAAACGGTTCTATTGGAACCAGCATGCGATTCGAGGTCGGAGACATTGCGTTATTCCTCCTTCCCAAACATCCCAAACAAGCGAAATATCCCGACATTCCCATCCAGAAGCGCTCTAGATCTGCTTCTCTCGGCTTCAACCGAAATACTCGCGGTAATATTGTTGTGTGGTTTGAACGGCATCGTATCCTACCAAGAATTCTTGCATTTCCCTGGCTGAAAAGGTGTTAATCGAAAGGAGCGAAACCCTGAGCGGTACAATGCACTACTTACATCGGGAGTACAACCCCCTCTTCGCAGGCTTTATGGCTTGTTCCAACGACTCCCTATTCACAAAGTCCCCGCGTGGTTTGCGCAACTCGTAGTACGCTTTCAAACGGGCGGGAATATCCTCTCTTCTTGTCCCTAGAGGAATCAAGCACCCGAGTGTAGCCGCATCCTCGAGGGCCATCCCAGCGCCTTGCCCAAGGGTTGGCAAGGTAGCATGCGCGGCGTCCCCAAGAAGAGCCGTCCGTCCATTGATCCACGTCGGCAGAATAGGCAATGCCCGCAACTGCCATCTAAGAAATGGACCGCCGGCAATTTCAAGGAATTTCAGATATCTTGGATGGAAACCCTTGAACTCTTCCAGAACCTCCTCGACCGTGGCGGATGAGCTCCACTCTTAAATTTTGGGGTTATGGGTCAAAACAGTCCCTTATTATCAGCCGCAATCCCGCACCGTGTTGGTCTTGGTTTCTGTCGTCGACATGATGTGCAACGACGTTTATGAGGCTGCCGTTGCGGCAGGGGAACAGAAATAGCATGCGGAAGCGCTCTTCCTCGGCCAAAACCGCCTTGGCGCCGGATATTCCTTCGAAGAACCACTCCATTTCAGGTTGGTTCTCTAAATCGGACGCATCAAAGACGCAACGGAAAGTTGAGTGTCCTGTTGGTGGAGCCGCTTGAACATATCCAAGCACGCTGGTGCGGATAACCGACTGCGTGAAGAAGATCAGCTTGCGAAAACATCTCAGGAAGAAACGCAGACGTGGATTCCATCTGCGCCAATGATGAGATCCGCTTGATGGACGTCACCGTTTTTCAACATTAAAATTCCCTGGTTGGGTTCGCAGGAACTAACTTCACAACCCAAGTGGAGATGAGCAGGAGATCCATGGCCATCAATTCCAATCGCAAGACGCTTCAGCTCATCGTGAAGGTCGGTCCTGTGGCAGAGCCAACCCGCCTGTTTCATCATCGGTGTACGTTTCTTGGGGAAAAAATATAAACCACCTACACGTCCCATGGCGTTTTGGGAAAATTCCCATAATCTTGATATGCCTCCACCTCCTGATGCCTTAAACCTAACGGTCTTCGAAATTCGAGAGATCAACTGAGGAATGCATTTTGTCCAGAGAAGACTCACTCCTGTAAAGTCCACGCCTTTCAGCTTACGACTGTCGTACCCGAAATATTCCAATACACGCATCGCATTGGCCTGAACAGTAATTGCTGCACCTATTTCCCTATTCATCAACGACGATTCAAAGATCTGTATATGCATGAGAAATACATATGAGGCAGCGAAAGAGTTGGGAGATATTGCCTACTTCGACATGGTGGCCTTGTCTTCGGAAAGAAACTGCAGCAGCTAGGCCGCCCAGTCCGGCCCCGACTATTGCTATGCGCAAGGGAGAAGATGAGGATGCACGGGGCATAACGGTTTGAATATGATACAAGCAGTATTCGAGAAGAGGTCTTATAGGATAGGACATTGCATTAGTTGCCGTGCTTCCGTCATATTTTTGGCGACAGCGAGAATATCGGAGAACCTCGATGCCGTGCATGTGATCAAAATTCTTTTTTAAGAAGTAAAGGCCGGCTTGTGTCGGAGATAGGCAACATCTTTACAAGCGTCGGGGTGTTAGTGTTAATATTTCGCCCAAACATCGCCGACGGCCAACAAACGCGTTACGACCAATATAGCAGTTCCAACAAGTAGAGCGCTCCCTAATGGGCGTTTATCAGCATAGCTCGCCCCCGTAATCTATGTTCACACCTGCAAAGTACCCCACTGCCGTGTAACCAAGGTCGGTGCTGAGAAGGAGGCCAGCGAGGGGTGGTCCGCATAATGTCGAAAGACCCGAGAAAGCGTGCACGGCTCCAATTCTTCGGCCTATATCCTCGATACCACCCATTTGACCAACCGCGGAACCAAATAGAGCAATCCAAGCTCCCGTGCCAAAGCTGTGAAAATTAACACACTGGAAGAGGCATAGATTTGAATTTTACCCATATAGAGCAGAGATAACCGTGATCGTCGGGATTGTTCTACAGAACGGCCAGGCGAACGTGGTGACAGCGGTGAAAGTAGTCATTAAAATCAGTACATTTACGCTTCCTGTGGTAGATGAGTTTGACCGAAAAAAGGAAGGGATACAGCCAGACCAATACGGTCACCAAGGATACCACATACAATCCGACCAAATCCGGAACTAAAATTTGTCACGGAAACCAAGTAAAAGGCAAAGTCTCGGGACATCCCAAACTCGATAGCACTGCTGCTGATGTAGATTAACACTAAAAATGCGTGAGCCGAGTACAAATAATGCGTAGGGAAAGATGTACCGGTGAATAAGCCCAGAAACAAGACGAAAGTTGAGGCGCAAAAGGATATGTAAACATTGTCCCAGAAAACGTGAAGGCCAAGGATACCACCGGGTGCCTTGGTGGGCGGAAGACGCCGAGCGAGACACTGTTCCATTACCTCAATATCTGAACCACTGAAACGTGAGGAAACAGACTAAGTTTCCTATGACCAAGAGGAATAAGACGATAAATCCCAGCGTTCGAATCGCCCAAGCGAATCTGCGCCCACATTAGACTGAAAAAATCGCAGGTGCAATGCAAGGTTCGGACGCACCCGAGTCTGGTTATGAGTTCGCGGAGAACGATCGGCAGTATAGTCGCTCCCAGTGAACCACCGGCGGTAGTGATGCCCAGAGCAAGCCCCCGTCTCTTCTTCCACCAGTGCGTGACTATGCTGATCATTATACAGAACATCAAACCAGATCCGACCTATTTGTCGGGAAAGCTTCAGCCCCCTAACATCTATCTGGGGAAGAAGAGGAAACAAAAACCGACCCCGATGCCGAAACCTTGACAAAGCATAAAGTGCCAGTACAACTTGCATTCTGGAATCAAAAATGTTGCAACGACGATCAGGATGCTTCCAGAAGTAAACGGAATCCGAAAGAATCCTATATCGAATAGTCGTCCCACAAGTACAGCGGGTATGAAAAACATGGCGTGCTGCTTTGGGTAAGTCCGCTGGTAAAAAATGATATCGAAAAAAATCATACCTGAATGGATCCAAT
This sequence comes from Mycena rebaudengoi, assembly GCA_029282285.1. Lineage (NCBI taxonomy): Eukaryota > Fungi > Basidiomycota > Agaricomycetes > Agaricales > Mycenaceae > Mycena > Mycena rebaudengoi. Next base: position 20,625 of record JARJCX010000657.1, read on the forward strand.
CCAGGCACTGCAAAAAATGAGCGCAGGTATGAGAAAGATAGCTGGTTACATTTGCGATGGGGACGAATGGCGCAGAAGTTGCTGATGATAGTACGCTTGAAAAACCTGAAAAAAAGACATGCAGTCGGGAATACATAAATAAGTGCTAGCATACCCCCCATGAATTTACGTAGCCAAATCTGAACTGATATTCAGCGAGTGAGCGATGGGTTACCTTAAACAGACACATACGTCGCAAAGAAACAGGTAAAAGACTGGAACACATCAACAAGAGATTGACAGTGAACATGCAAATGGGCACACCCCGAGAAGAACGATCCATGCGCGAAATCCACCATCGGGGTACACTTCTTCTTCTGTTTGAGTTTCGCTGTCCTCAACTTTAGCGACCGATTCGTCTTCAGAAAATTCTCTGGGGCCAATTTGGTGGATGCTCATCGTGTGTCGAACGGAGTTTACGAACGAGGAGAATCAGGGACGACTGGTCCGAGTCAATTTTACGGCCGGAGACAAGGCTGATCCGGAGAATGGTTGTGCACTTGTCAAGAAGAGAACGGAGGATGACAAGACGTCGGTATCTTGAAAAGAGCGAATTCTACACGCTATCGGAGAATTTCATCAACATGAAGAATTTCCCGTCGGTTATTGCCTCCCTGAGTCGTTTTGGTCCGTCGGTGACGCAGGCCACATAAGCGAGGTCGGAAAACATTCGACGAGCCGCACAATTGTATGATCCAGAAGGAAGTCATCCGGCATGGCAGGTAGATAGCACATACCAGTGTGCAAAAATAACTGTGTTCCTTGTGTGTTCCTGAAGCTGGTGGTAGCAGGAAGTTCTTGAGTCTTGACTTCTCCCGGGACCGCGTTGCGGCATATCGTAATCGATCTCCTCCTCCTTCTCCATGGCGCGTACAGAAAAGGAGGGGATATGTTTCTTGTCGAACGTTGGGTCTGCAGTCGTTAGAGTGGCCCATGTGTCACAGTGGTCACAGATTTCGGTCCGATCTGATCCGCTCAGCCGCTCACAGCAAGTTTACCTGTCTTGGTAACCCAAACGGTCCGGTCTGATCCGCGCCACGCGCGCTCGGGTAACGAAAATAAGAGCGCGCGTGGCGCGGATCAGACCGGACCGTCTGGGTTACCGAGACAGCTTGCCAGGCTGTGAAGCTTAATGGCAACCCTACGAAGCAACGATATTTTCACGCCCTTTTATGAGATATGAGATATTCAGGCACACAGATATGACCTACACGGAAACCCAACGGTTGCGAGAAATGTTCAAATGGAGAAAATGTAGCGTCTAGCTGAGGTCCTGTGAGTGAGTGAGTCAAGACACCTGAGATTTTGCACTAACTGGTGTAATCCTACTTACCTACCTACCGATGTTTTCTTTATTGTATCTATCTCCTAAAAGGCGCAAACGACGCGGAATTTCGCTCCCCGGAATCCCGTGCTGGGTACTTAAGTGAATACATGCATTTTTTGACGGCTCAAGCTGGGCCTCCATGTATGTAGAGCCTATATCCTTGATTCAACCGGCATGGTGCCGACGATAACCAACTCGCTAGTTTGTTCACCAGAGGAGCCAGGAAATGGGATATTATGCCTGGAGCACGCCCGAAGAAATTTCAGAGTCCAATTGACGCCAAAGAGCGGCTTCAAATTTAATCGTGGTCCACTGCCCCCTTTAAAATAAAACCATAAGTGGCAGAACCAAAGCAGAACTCCGGTTCGTTGCCGGTTCGACTTTCGATACAAGGACAGCGTGGGAACCATGATGGTGGCTGTACACTGTCGTGTCATTCATGACTTTGTCTCAACTCGGGAGAGCGACGGCGATGTAGGGAATTTGCCAGAATTTCCGGGACGGAATCCGTCCCGGAATTCCGTGGAGAGAATCACGTCAATGGACTTTGGCTGGAGCCAATCCCGTCAACGGACTCTTCCTGAAGCAATTTCCTTCAACGGACTTTTCCTGGAGCCAATTCCTTCAACAGTCCTTATACATATCCATACACATAATTGGATACCTGGAATACAGTGTGTGGACAGGATAACTGTCTCAATGAACCAATCCCCTCCATGGGGTTTCTTCCACAAGTTCTCCTCCATACATATCTGTGCTTGTAATCATGCACTTGGAACACAATCATTGCAGGGAATAACCGCCTCAACAAGCCAATCACCTCCATGGTTTTTCCTCCACAAGTTCTCCTCCAAAGATAAACTTGTACGTGGAATATATTGCATGCAGAGAATATTCATCTCAACAAGGCCAATCCTCTCCACAGGTTCTCATCTGCGTTTATCCGTGCACATTATTGTGTACTTTGCCTACAGCACATGCAGGAAATACTCGTCTCAATAGGCCGAATTCAACTCCACAGAATTACCTTCAGTCAACGGATCCACGGAATTCCGTGGATATGATTTTCAGCGTCCAGGAAATTTGCCTCTTCTTGCCAATTCCCTCCACATTTTCCTACTTTCCGTCCATTCAATGTGATCCACGAGCCTCATTCGGGTCCTGCTAAGTAAATTCCGGGCTTAACCGCTTGCCTTCAACCAATTCGCCCATATTTCAATTGAGGATAATGAACAAAGATGCCACCAAAGTCCCGGTGCTACTGTCATACTTTATAATTAAGAGGGGTCCTTCTATATTCCAACCTTCAGACCGAAAAAAAATCACAATGCCTATACCAGGTATCATATAAACCTCTTTGTATGTTTTGGTCTGCTACTGAATGTCTGGTATGGCACAAAAACACGGTGCACCATATGTTTGATAGGATCAACACAAGTTCAACATACCTCGGCACCTTCACTACACTCAAACAATGGGTTAAAATATTCTGAGGTCCATTCCCGCACATAGAAGAAAATTTAATTAGTGTTGCCTTACATTTTAATAAATATTCCTGGGATGATATTTGCTTCAGACACAAAATTTCAGTTTTGTGGTTCAAGGTCAGTTTCCTGCTGTCCATCCCGTACCAAAAAATCCCCGAAGCTTATACACGGCCACAAGGTAGATTAAAAATCGTCCTGAGCATTTCTACTCACGGAATATGTTGAAACATGGGGTCTCTGATATCACCCCCTTTGAAGGGTAAGTTGGAGTAGTTTTCGTCTTGAATATGCAGAATATTTACTGGAGGAGAAAACATCAAGGTAATACAAGATTACATAGATGGGAAAGTATGGATGTATTTAGACCTGGCGAGGCAATTCTGTGCACAAGTATCAGACAAAAAATGTGGAATGAATGGAGGTTATTGGGTGCGGGTTTCTAATCGATTATCTTGTGCTGTAGTTTGATTATTGGAGCTTTTGATTTGTTGTGGAGCCGTTTCGGCCTGTGCGTGTTCTTGTATTTGCACGCGATCTCTCAATGTGCGCCACGGATGGTTTGGATTATCCGCGGCTTGCCGGTAAACGTGAAGGGAAGCAGAACTGAGGGAGGAGATGTTGTCGCAAGATTGCACGGAGTCGTGGGAACATATGCAATGATGCCAACAGGTTCAACTTTGCGACGACAACTACATTTCCTCACGGCCAGAGATGATCTATCTGAGGTTATAGAACCCTTCAAATTTAATTAATCTATGATTTCATGGAAGGAATTGGCTTCAAAGACGGTGGTCATGATACAATGAATTTATTTGCATAAATTGCCCTTAAATGGAATTCTCACGTGACGTTGGCGACGTTTGTATGTCCCATACCTTAGCATTATTCGGCGCGTCTGTAGGGTGAAGTTGAGGTCATGTTGTTCCAATGTTGTTCAAGAGCACGTGAGTGCTCCACAATCCGAATCAATGACGCTGCCCGTCAATGTTTTGCTCAAGTGGAGCTGACTTTTTGCTCAAGTCGCTTTTCATTTGGATTATAAAAGTGGATTTCGAGGGGCACCCAATAACCTCTAATTCGCTCAATGAATATTGGATGGAAAGGATTCCGTGCAGGGGTATCAAGTTATGGACAGTGGACGGGATTTTCTGAACAGATACTGTGTTGAAAGGATTCTGTGCACAGATATTCAACCAGAGAGCGGGGACCGATTCCGTAGAAGAAAATAGGAGGTTCAATGCATCAATTTTCCTGGAGTGGAATCTGTGGAGAGGCCGGGAAATATAGGTTGTGGAAGGATTTCCAGAGACTTTGAGGGGATTCAAGTGGAAGGAATCCGGTGGAGGGAAGTCGGATGATTCCGGGATCAATTCCGCCATCATTGCCGGAATCCGGGGCGGACCCCATATTAGGCTCGATCCAGCCTCTCTAGCGGACCACGCACTTGGAAGATAGTCGTTCACCAGTGCTATGCTATAGAACCCCATATCACGGTCGTTTTGCAACTCGGATCCTTATGTCCAACTTGTCTCCCTCGGATAGTGACTGGGCGCCCAATCCTGAAGAGAGAAGACTGCCGGTCGTGCATTTCGCTTGATTGGCATCGCCATAAAGAAGCTACATACGCGGTCGAAAGGATGAAACCGGGGCTTTGCAGGTCCGAGAAGTTCGAGTCTGCCTTCTTTGTTTAGGTCGTGGCAAGTTGGTGATAGCAAGAGTTGAATGCAAGCCAAAGTCTGCCAACTAGATGGGCTTCTTCGAGTCGGCCGCATCTCACTTCCGAGACGGCGCAGCGCCTGCGGACTGGGCTGGTTACAGCCGAGCAGAAGTGGTTCTGCTATTCTCAGCTCACTCATCTGGATACTTGGGACCCGAGTAGGCTGCGGCACCAGTAGGTGTGCGATACCGACGCCCCCGCCGCTGATCCCCATTCCTCCTACCTACCTGCTGGTGGTATAAAGTCGAGAGGAAAGTTACCGCCCTGCATAGACCTCATATTGCTTCAAATGTCAAAGTTCAGTGGAGAAGTTGGCGCGGCTCTCGCCTTTCTCGTCGGAGTGGGTATTTTTAAAAATCTCTGGTCGTAGACCCCTCACAGACGTTCTAGTACCTGGTTGTATTCGCATGGATGTTGTTCGCCTACCTCAATCACCTCATCAAATGGCGTTCAAGATATTCCCTAATTTTTTTCCACGTCATCGTTCGCATCGCGTCGCAGGCTTGCGGCATCGGCTTTGGTATCTTTGAGTCTCTGAACCCGTGCTTCAATGATTCTAACCTGCACATCTAGGTGTTCTTGGGTTCGCCAACAACAGCCTCTTCCTCGCGTTTCTCATCCTTGGCGCAGAGGGTTATTTTTCTCTCGTGAGCCTTACATCAATTCAACGAAATAAAATCCCTAACGCTAACGACGCTCTAGGTCCTCTGCGCCTTCCGCTTCCTCGTCTCCTGGCATCAGCACAATCTCGCTAGTGGCACCTCCTGGCTCGAGCCGCGCGAGAGCAACGACCCGGATGCGCCGAAACCCAACAAATCGCGCAAACTTCTCGTCTTCATCTTCTTGGGCCCCTTTGCGCTGCTCATCTATCGCGACAATCCCATGGTCGCGATACACTCCATCCTCGTCATCGCAAATTTCGCAATCATCATTGGCGGCGCATACCTCGCCAGAGCGGATTACACCAACCTCACTTCGCCCGACACCCAACACCGGCTGCAAGTGTCCAAGATTACGCGCACGGCCGGCCAGGGCGTTTTCCTCGCGTGCAACGCAGTCCTCCTCGTCGCTATTCTCCTCACGATCCGGGGTAACTTGCGCTATGGCGACCGCTCAAGCAAGAAGGGTGCCGTGCCGCGAATCCACCCGACGCTTATCGTTCTCCTGTTGGCGTGGCTACCGCTCATGGTCCGCGGCGTCTTTGGTATAATGCAATCTGTGATCTTCGAGGTGCGTGGATTCCAAAAGACAGAATATTTACAATGCTCACTTACATTATTATTCCAGCTCTCTTACTTTAATCGTGCGTCCCATGGGCTTTTCTGAGGCGCTCCTCTAATTGAGTCTCTGCGTAGCGGATAATTACACCGAGTCGGGTTTCAAGCCATCCTTTACTGTGATTGAATATGGACTTGGGGTCCTCCCGGAATTTTTGACGTGAGCTCATCGTTGACGAGCGCTGTGAGTGTAGTGACTGACGCACCTTACCTCCAGCTGCATTCTCCTCAATTTGACCTTCATCACGTCGCGAAACGATCCGCCGCGGTGTCAGCCCAACGGAGAATCTGGGAGTGCAGAGCACCTGCAGATGTATGAGGATGGAGCGGCGTAGCTTATGGTTGAGTTAGCCCAATTGGCGGCGCTGGACGTCGTCTACATATTTTGTCATTCGTTTGCAAAAGTTCTCCTGCCCGATTCAGATATAGAAAGCAATAGAAACGACACGCAGGTAGGTATGGGACTATCTCTGCGCTCCCAAGCGCGACTGCGCCCTGTAATCTTCCTCCACGTCCTCCAGCGTACCGTCATATTCGTTCCTATACGGCCCCATCGATACGGTCGAATAGATACTGCTCTCGCGCGATAGCAAGGTGACGGGTCGCGGAGGCTGGCCAATGAGTCGCGTCCGCGAGTTGTTCGAGGTAACCGTATCGCTGCTGGTGCTCGCCGTGGTGGTATTGGTGAACTGAAGCGAGGCAGGCGGCGCCAAGTACAAGCGGCCGCTGCTGCTCTCCGGCACATATATCGTCCCACCCACCGAACTCGTCGACGCTAACGAGCTCACGTCGCCCTCCCGATCCATCTGCTCCGTAAAGCGCCGCCACCCCAGACTCCCTCCGCTGGCGATTCATGCTCGGAGCGTGTGTCAGACCGTCGTCGTCCACGTCGCGGCCGGGCTCGTTCGGGGGAACACCGCCCAGAATCGCGGCGCCAGCAACAGCACTCCAGGCACCCATAACACCGGCACGGATGGTCTGCGTCCACCCCTCGCGCTCCGCCTCTTCCTGTGCCGGCGTCGCTCCCCCGGGTGTAGGCAGTGGCGTCCATCCCGGTTGACCGCCCCCCCGCTCCGCGAAGCTCTCCCTTCGCCAAGGCACATCTAGCCCCGTGCTCCCGCGCAGCCCAACGAACCGCGGCCGTGCCTCCCGCTCCCGTGGCGTCCCACACTCCAGCGCATTTTGCACGGACTCGCCAAAGTCGAGTTCCCCATGTTGCGGCGCGCGGCCATTCATCCCGAGCGCGGTGCTCGCGCGGCTGTCTGCGAGCGGGCCGTTGGTGACGCAGAGTGGGCCGAGTGTCGACGGGCTGCACAGAGTCGAGCGCACACTCCCCGAGCGGCTGCTCGCGATACTCCCGTTCTGACTGATGCGGTGCGGGTCCCGGTCGGCGAGATGGGCGGGCAGCGGGCGCGAGGTGGGGTACGGGCCGCTGTTGGAGGTCGCCAGGGGCAGGGGGGGCAGGGGGTAGACGATGCTATCCACGAGCTGAGGGTGGGGCCCGTAGGATGCGGCGTCGGGAGAACGGGTTAGAGTGCTGCTGGTACGCCGCGTCGAACGGGTCCCGGACTGCCGGTGGAATGAGCTATGCCGGTCCACGAAGCTTTCCGCGCGCTTGGGCTCCCCAAGTCCCGATCCCCCGCGAATGTCCCGTCAGACCCGATCTCCTTTGCCGTCCTCGAGGACGACAGGGTCCCAGGCGATGGCGGGAGACGGCTTCCTTGCGCCGGGTGCGCGTGCGGATGATGCAGCGTATGACGATTGCGAGCAAGGTGATGAGGAGGATCAGGCCGAGGGCGACCCCAGCATTAGATTGGCAGTCGGTGAGACATATTGCTGGAGGGGCTCACAATGGCGCTCGTGGAGGCGGAAGGGGAAGACGACGAGTCGGAGGAGTTGCCGAGTTAATGGAGGACGAAACGGAGGAAGAAGCTGCACTTGTTGAGACCAGCGAGCTGGAGCCGATGGACGACGACATGGGCGGCACCAGCGAGACGCCGATGCCGATGAGGATGCCAACGAAGAGGTGGTGTCGGAGGTGGTGGCGAAAGCGTCGGCGCTGGAGGTGGACACACGTGCGCTGGTGGCAGACACGTCGCCGCTGGCGATGGCAGCAGCGATGGAGGAAACAGCTCTGTGGCGGCGGATAAGACGGCGCGGTTGGCGGCATCGACGCTAGCGGCGGGAGTATTGACAGCCGACGTAATCGATGCAAGTGTCAATGGCGACACTGGCGGGAAGAGGCCTCGGCGGGAGTCGTGGTCGTGAACGCGCCGACTATGGAGCCGTGGGCCAGTGGTAGCACTGCTTGTGGCGCTTCCGCGTAGTATGGGCCCTCTTCTTCT